>JBAMJV010008931.1:0-21242 GCA_037951105.1 Echinarachnius parma | reverse complement strand
TGTAGTCAATGGGTTAACAACACTATACAACTACAATGTAAGCCTTAATGACGGAGATTGAAAATCTCACCCTATCAAATCTCAATTATCAAGTTCATATACAAGGCTTCACTTCATAATGACCTCTCCTTACTTAACACAGCTGGACTCCTGTCTATTATTACAGCAAAACTAAAGGCATACAAATGACTGCTTCACAAGTCCAAGGTTCTTTCAACCCCCAAGACACAATGTACACTTGTATGCAGGCATGGCAAGAGAAAGAAATCAAACAAAGGCTGGCTGGAGCGGAAAAAATCAATATTTCTTGAATCAATAACATGCATATTGCACAAAAACTAATTTGCGAAAGATGGAGGATAGCAAATTGTATGTATGCGTATGGCACAGGTCTAATGACTGGCACTGCCACACTTTTGCTGGATTTTGGGTGTTTTTTCTCACGAGAAAGAATAGTAGAAAACCCTGTTTTGATTTGTAGTTAGTATCAGAATTCGGTAATTTACTTGGTAATATTTATTGGAATACATGTACAAGAGTTTGTGAAAATCATATGAAGAATTATATTCATATGCAAGATTCTGAATTTGTATAGGTCAGATAATTTTGACAGTTATTGTTTTTGGAATATTTCTTTCTTTCTAGTCAATACAAAATAGCGGGAAGACTATATACTGTCTTTATTCTCAATACAATGGCTCAGACAATGCAAATAAAGCTTGGTGTCAAATAGAAAATATTGGTATAACCTTGAATTTATGTATTTCTTTAATAATTCTTTTATTTTAAATTCAACAAAACTAATGTGGGACACTCTATGGTTGCAAAACATTGATGCGATATCAATATTCTTAGCATACAGTCCACTATGCTTATGTGTATCAAAGCTAGTTGGAGTAGAGCAGAGAAAGAAGGCACTGTAAAAGAAGATGAAAAATATGCATCCAGATATTGAGATTAAGACCAAACATTTATTCTCTTTGATGTTGGCGGAGGGTCAATAAGTGCATTAGGCTTTTGCTTTTATCCCCTCCTCATCAAAAATCATCCATGATTGGGCACCAAGATGAGAAAAGTGCACATACTAATTTGAACAAATATGATTGATAATGGGGAAGACTGATTAAGGGGAAGGAGCAGGGAGGTATACGAGGGAATGATCCGAGGATGGAAGGGAGCAGGGGAGAAACGTGAAGGAAATTGGACATAATTGATGTCAGAGGATGCCAAAGTTGTGGTTGTCTTTGTTGATAGCCCCTCTTCAATTAATTGTGTTTGTGAATAATGAAGACAGATGAGAGGCTCATGAATACATGTATATGGCTTGTTTTTGTTCTCTCGATCACTCATTAATTGGCCCTCTCAAGCAACGAGATGCAGTGTGCACTAGTTTCACTCTCAGCCAAAACAAAGGTTTAACAACATTTGAATTACATTGTAAACACACAATTATGAGTTTATCCAGGCACATGAAAACTGTCAGAAGTGCCCCATTAATCTTGTAATAAACAAATAAAATAAAAACTTGAGAAAAGGTAATATGTTTTTGTTTTGTTTTCTGTTTTTAATACTGAAAATAATCAACTTTTTAAAATAAAAGCCAAATACAGTTTTAAACAAAACCAGCTACCATTCTGAAGAGTTTCTACCAAGGCATTGCCCTTTGCAAAAAAATTGCATTTATATTCTAAAACTAAAAGACCAAACTCTGTTGAAGTACAAAAGTGCAACTCAGTGGGGGTCTACAAAAGTCTCTAAGAAGCTAAATCTGACTGAAACAATAGTAAAGCTTTCTAACTATGTGTTTAACCATGGCCAGACGTGTAAGTTGTAACAATAGACCTCATGATTGGGATTAGGAAATAGAATAGTAATATTAAATTTTAAGTGGCAAAACTATGCAAACGTACCGAAATGCACCTTAGTGGTGGTCCAAGAGTCCAAGGTGGCCCAAACAATATACCCGCAAAACTTCATTCTAATTTTTGAACTCATTGTCAGACTTGTAACAAAATACTGTATGATTGGAATTAGGAAAGAGAATGGTTGGTATCTTCATTCAAAGCTATCGAGTATCAAACCAATGCCAGACTGTGCAACAAGATCTGTTTGAGAGGTTAACCACTGACAGATGTCTGAGATCTTTCCCGACATTGATGAAATTGCTGAGACCTGATTTTCTAATCAAACCACAATGTCATACATTGTAAATTATGTTTGTGACTGCAAAGAAAGTAATCCTGAATTACATGAAATTAGGAGAGATTAAATTAGAGGTGTCTGTGATGGAAAGCGAAAGAATGAGAGAGGAAGAGAAGGTATTAACCCAAAGATGTGTGAGATCCTTACCGACATTGATGATATCACTGAGACACCTGTTCTTCCTCCAGCTCAGACTGCGCTTCTTCCTCCTGAAACTGAGCGACCTCAGCTTGGAGGTCTTCTCCCCGCTCTTCCCCTTCCCCCCATCCTCCACAAGGACCCCATTAACAGGAGTCTTCTCCCCCAGGACGACGCTCGACATCGACGTCCGAAGCATATTCACCAAATTTTTGTTGAATTTATAATTCCAAATTGTTCTTTACCGATACATTCGTGGCCTGCTGCTGCAAATTTCACAGAATGTCTACCAATCTGTCCGTAGCATGGTCATCTAGTAACTCCTCACAAGAATGTGTTTGTTTATTTGATTTATAATCCCAAATGTTTCTTTACCAACACATTTGTGGCCTGCAGATATTAACATTAACAGAATTTCTCCTGATTGTCCGTAGCATGATCTTCACAATGATACACCTTACAAACTTTATGGATACATTTTTTGGCTTGTAGATAAAACTTTCACTGAAAAGCTTCCACAGAAAGTGATAAACCAAAGAATTCTTCCACGAATACTGTAAATAAGTGAAATCCACCACTCCTGCCTGCACTCCACAGCAAGTTAACTACCACTGAAGGACATCTATTTGCCAATGCGTCACCCACGCACATACAAATTCGGCGAAGATGCTATTTTTAATTCCAAGGTGAAGTACAAAAACACAAACATCCAAATTATTGATTCCACCAGAAATTATGACGCACTCCTCTTGGAAGCTGAAGCTGCTGCCAGCAGAAATGACTGGCAATTTTTCACTTCACGGTTATACCACAAAATAAAAACCAGGAAAATAGTTCCATGAATAAGATTCTGGTTCTGGAGTCGGCGAATCGTGATGAAGTGAAGAAGAATGAGGTCGGCCAACCAGTTTGCCTGATGATGACACGTCGAGAACCAAAAGAGAGCGGGGGATGGATGGATGGAGTGATGATGTTCACTGATGCTAAGATAACTGCATCACTACGGCCCCTCCTCCAATGACCATGACACTGTGATGTGAGCGTATGTGTGTGCATGCGTGCGTGCTTGTGTGTAGATGGACCGACTGGCCAACAGCTGAGTGAGTGATCAGGGAGAGTAATCAATGGACGGTTGTGAGTTCTGAGATGAGAGATGTAGATCTATATAAACTGTAAAGTGTGGCGTGCCTGCAGTATGGCAAGCTTGAGCAATGAATGCAAACACTAACACTGAGTCATAGCCGAGTAGTGAGTAGTGACAGCGCTTATCTTACAGGAGTATGGAACAGCGCTTGTGTGTTTACAATCGCAGCGGTCGGTTCTCACTCACTCACTCATTAAACACGCATCTCACGCATTTACACACACAAGCTTACACACACACACACACACACACACAAGGGGAATTACAGTACACCAATCTGTCGTCTGCTAGCAACATGTCCAAACCTTGCACACAAGAGGGCAGCATAATGTTTACATTGATCATGTAAGTTTGTCTCTAAAAATCTGTCAGCAGGCTACTGATGACAACAGTAACTGTCAACATTATGACACAATCAGCTGCCCAGTGGCTACTCATACAGGAAGAATCTTGTGTCAGGCTATAGAGAATGACTCACTGGTTATCTGTGTGTATTTAGACTGGATTTGGTATCATAACATAAATAAAATATTGATCTCATGAATGGGTTATGACTAATCAGTAGTATAATTCTTGTTTTATTTGCTATATTTCTGCCTCACATTTTAAGTGGAGAGTGGTTCTTTTTGTATTTTGATGCTAACAAGGGACAAGGCTTCCAAAGATTAGGGGCTTGTAATCTTTTTAACATTTAGAAAAAATGTTTTTCTTAATGATACCATCAATTAATCATTAATAATGGGCACTTTTTTAAATACTTAGTTTTATTATCAAAGGCTATAAATGCACCTTCCCCTGAAAAGCACTTATAATTAAAGAGGCAAAATGGTTCCCAATCATTTCTTACAAATCTATAATTTGGGCACTTTTTTATTCCAATTTACAGTTAAATTGTAATTACGACTCCAATAACCCCTTCCACAAAAAACACAGTTGTAACAAATTGTTTTGTAAGTATAGTTACAAATCTATGCCTGAAAGGCACGCTGCAATCAAGGTAATCATACAGCGGAACCATGTTCTGGTCTAGTGGTTCAGGTTTTGGTCTGGCGGTCAGTGTTCTAGTCCAGTGGTCTTTGTACTATACGGCTAAGACTCATTCTCTGCTATTGTTCAGAAAATACCCTCACACAAAAATCAGTTCCGAGTTATAATCAATTCTTTGTGATAAGAAGTTGTGATTCTATTTAAGAAAAACTATTTTAAAAGACACAAAATAAGTATGCTGAAAGTAGTTTTTATCCATTTTAACTGAATTGTTACTGTATGTTAAATAGACAATTGTAATGGGATGTTCCATCTGTATCTAGCTAAAATTTATTTGCACACATTGCACGCAAAATTATACTATGTACACAACAATACCACTATCCCATAAATGGACTGGCTGAAATATGTAGCAGTGCAGCTCACCCTGCTTATTTTGAACTCAGAGGGCGCTATACTAGTATGAATCAGCTGAACCATTGGGTGAGCCAGTGCATGGAAGCTAGTGCGAGTGAGAGCTAGTGGTTGATTTTCATAATTACTATTCTGCGGTGGACTATCTTATCTCTGCTGCCATCTCTTGACAATGTGTAGAAAATGTAAGCTATCCCATGTATTCAAAACAACTCATCTTCATACAATCACTGCTGTTCCAAACGTCGTTTGAACACATGTACATGATATGATGTGTGTGGTTTCAAATTCTTGTACAGCATGATACATGTAACCCGCGTGCACAATGTAGACAATAAATGAGTCATCAATCATGGACATAATTATGTTTTTATGAATTTTTTATTTATATAAGAACTATTTAAAATTTAAAGGGATAGTTGAGTTTTGGTATAGAGGGCGCTACACGAAATATTTTTTTGTGCGGTAATGAAAAACTGAGTATCAAATTAGAAAGAGCATGCAATTTTAATTTTTTTTTTTAAATGGTTGAAACCAATCAGGGTTTAGAGAGCGCCCTCTTGAGTTTTAACGGCTCTTTTTTAATGCTAACAGGCTTTAAACTGATTCATTTGTAATTTGTCATTCCTTTCGAGCATGGTGGAATTATAAATTATCAGTTTGTAATGTGATGGTGCAGGTTTTGGTTACTAAAATTCAGTTTGACCAAAAACGTACTCTCTTTTATACCAAAACTCCACTATCCCTTTAACACAGTTAGGGGGTTCATGCAAAACTGTGCTAAAATTCAGCAATGGCACATTTACATGTCTAATTAATAGTTCATGTCGGCTCATGGACATAACATTTGTCAAGACTCCAGGAAAGAACCTCCTGGAAGGGTGAAAGGGAAGGAGTGGTGTTCAAGTCATTGATCAAGCTTTCAATGCAACATATACAGTCCTGACAAGATTTAAAGCTGAAACCAATTTCCAATAAGAACAATGCTAGCTATGCAGACCACCTTTCCAGTCATATACATGATGTCAACAACTCATCAATAATGTTCATGATAACAATTACAAATAGTTCAGCTTAGTCCTTGTACTACTGCATTTACATCACATGTTTGTAGTTTGAAGTATTCCCCAGATGAAATGAGCATGGATGCAACACATGATACAGTGATCGACACCAACATCCGAAAGAGCAATGCTAGCTATGCAGACTATCTTAAGTCATATAAATTATGTCAACAACTCATTAATAATTTTCACGATGCCATAAATAGTTCAGTTCAGTTCTTGGTACAACCCAAGATGAAATGCTTTGAAAGTTGAGGCAAAACCAAGTACTTTAAATACAAGATCATACAGTGCTGACACCAACATGACCAACATCCAATACAGCTATGCTAGCTACGCAGACTACCTTGTAGTAATATTATGTCAACAGCTCATTGATAACAAGATATCATACATGATGAATGTTTCATGTTCTTGACAGTTAGATAAAATTAGATCATGTAGCAGAAATCTCATCTGACCACTAGAAACTCTCCATCAAAAAGAATAGTATCTATAACACACAAGCATAGATGTTGGGAGTCTATCTGATGTGTCATGTTGGGCACAATAATGAAAAGTCCTGTTATAAATGTATGATGCACATCACAATGCATGACACACTTTCACAATTGATGGGGTAATAATAGACTGGAGGTGTCATAATGAGTAATGTAAGAAAAAAATCAATATATTTGGACTGGAATTTCTCTCAATGCCATTGCAATAAATGCATTGTTACACGTACATCATATCATACATGAATGTGAGGGTCAAATACCACAGTATTGAATATCATACATGCATAAATGTGTCTGAAGAGCCCCAATTTTGTTTCTTCTATCGACAAAGACAATGTTGTTATTGACAAAGACATAGAGATATATGGAAGCAATTAAACTAAATATATGGTGCGTTTCAAGGCCATGCAGCCCACATCATATATAACATACTTTTTCAATAACTTGTTTGTTTCCATCCACCACATTCAGGTTTCAGGCCACTGGAATTTGAGATGCCTTGATTTTACTTGCCAGATTGGGCAACAAAGAACAAAACTAAATTTCTAGCATTACATGTTCTTTTATTTATGATTCTGTTTGTCACTTTCTGCTAGGATCCAAAGCTAGGCACTTTATTGACTCTCATTTTATTACACTGGCAATTTGTTCATAGATAGGCAGTTTTCTTCATTTACTGTTAGTCTGGGGCATGTTTCATGAAATGGAGGATTAAATGATGATTCTGTTTTGTTTTTATTTTTGGATTCGGAAATAGGTGCAAAATAGAATGAAGGCAACGAGAGTGCATCTCCACACATCGGGGGGGGGGGGGGGGGGGGCCTAGACTGACTTGTCAGTTGAGAAGCCTGCTCAATGCACCGAGCTGGGTTGGCCCGATGATGTCCATAACCTGGTGTTGTTTATAATAATATTCAAATTGAATAAACCGCCAATAAACAATTTTTTAAAATGTTTTAAAGTGTTTATGTATGTATCTCTGTGCTTTTCTCAGCACAAACCATCACTGTCATTACTTTAATATTAGCACTCATCCTTCTATTACACTGCATACAGTAATAAACCTAGGTGAGAACAGTCTATCATCACTTTTTTACTTCTTACAAGTACAAACATTAGGTTTTGTAATGAACAGCATTTGAAATGGCATTCAAAATGTGTTCATTTAATTCATCATGGGTATTTGTAGAGCCCTTGATACAAACATGTTATTGAACTTGTAGATTATCATAGACAGGAAGGACATGGGAAATTAACATCCCAGGCACAAATCTCAAATACTTCCTCTTTTATCTTGTATTATCTTCTTTATCACTATTACTTCTTGTATGAAACTGTGCATGAACACATTATAAATCTCTCACTACCTCTCTATGAAAATGTTATATCAGCACATCTTTTTACCATAACACTATTTTTATAAGATTATGATTAAACAACTTCTATCTCATCATATATCAGCATTGTAACTTCTGTACAGATCACCAATCCACATTCATTGAGCGAATGTCAAAAAAAATTATGTATTCATTGTTTTCTTCATTAAAGGTTTTTAGCACAAGGTAGGGTATAACTGTAAGCATCCAAGATCTAAAATGTATTGTGAGCAGATTTGGATATCATTTGTCTAAGCAGGTTTTGCCAATATGTTATTTTCAGTGGCCCTCATTGTAATATCAAAAACCTATTAACACCCCCCCCCCCCCCCACCCCCCCCCCCCCCCCAACACCACCTACCCCAAGAACAAATATCATCTTCAAATTTTTCTCACTGCGAATTTAATATCCTGTGAAGAGGTTTTAGCATCTCTGGGCACAAGGACGGCGTGCTGGCGTGAGCACGTCCCTTCAGTAGATTGGCCATTCTATACCAGCAGCTGGCAAATGTAAACATTCAGCATCATGCTCGATTCCCAATGCCACATTTAACCCAGTCGATACCAAGGGCAATATTATACAAATATGAAAGCTTTTGTAAAAACCTAGCATTTAAGTATGTCCCAGGTATACCTTTAATACCAAATGAATCTGAAGCTGATGTAAAGATCCAGCATCATTCTCTCTTCTCATTGCCTCTCCTAACACACCCCATACCATGAGCAATATCAATACAAATATGACAGATGTTACAAAGTGCTTAAAACCTAGCATTTTAGGGTTTAGCTTTCATCAAGGACTTGACACTAGCCCGATTGCCTGGGGCAAGTATTAATTGATGTCCGGCAAGTAACTTTTTGAATCTGGTCTAGTTTGTTTGCCAGATCAAGTAACTAACCTTTCTGTCCAACTAAACAAGAAAATTGTATTTGTTCTGTTTTTAGCTGTTTTTTTTTTTGGGGGGGGGGGATATTGTCTGTTCGGGCAAGTAAAATATAAAAGAGATTTCTTGTTATTGTCCCAATGGGCCAGTAGAAAGGATAGTTGGTGTGGAGGCTTGCTTTATCCATGGATATCTCCATGTTCAAGCCGTCTTCACTTATCTTCCAACATTCATAGCATCATCAATCTTCATAAATTGGATCAGGAGCAGAAAGTGTCAAGTCTGCAGACTTTGCAAAGACTTGGCGTCGTTCTGCTGCTAAACCCAAGAGTTGCACAAACATACCGCATCAAGCCCAGACTGTAATAGGATTCCGGTATCTAGATAAAGGTATAGTGGATTGCTGTCAGTGTAACTAGATTAAATAACATACAAGATTTTCATTTTTCATAAACTACATGTAATAATTGAATGCGACTTAACAGGATAATATCCAAACAAGATAAGATGTATTCCTTCTTGTAAGAGACTTTCTAGGATGCAAGACAAAACTGCCCCTCAAAATTTCATCCATGGACCATCCTCCAGCCAAGCCGAGCAGTGCTCACTTATCTACCTACATTCATACCATCATCAATCTTCATAAACCTGGTGAGAGGCAGAGGGTACTAACTCTGTAGGCTTTTAAAAGGCTTAGTGCCATTATGCCACTAAGCTCATGAGTTGTACAAACATATACCATGTCACGAACAGAGAGTAATACGATTCCAGCCCAGACTGTACATGCTCTTGGCTTGCAGTCAGTGTGAAGGAGTAGACAAGAGAAATGTTACATGATTTTATCACATTTTATACAAATATTTCAAAATGGCAATTATAATGTGCCTCATGCGATATAAACATTCAAATTTCCTCTTTAAAGAGATTTTCTAACATGTGTAAATGATTTACCAAATGACATCATTGCACATTGTCTTTCAACACTTCATCCATGGATGGGCCCTACCATCTTCCAGCCATGCTGTGCACTTATCTTCTTACATTGCATGTTCATCCCATCATCAATCTTCATAAACCTGGTGAGAGGCAGAGGGTGTTAACTCTATAGGCCTAGAATAAGCTTAGCTCTGTTATGCTACTAAACCCACAGGTTGTACAAAAATCCCATGTGACGAACAGACAGTTACATGATTGCAGTATCTAGACTTCATTACAGTACATAGTGTAGTTAAAACTGATGTTCCTGAAACTGAAACATAATTTATCTTCAATAACTGTCACATTAAAGTCATAAAGGAAGGAAAGGAAATAACTGTAGTGTTTGGCCCATGGTGTATGTCTACACTGACAACAATGGTCAATGATCGAGGTCAGTAATTCACATTATGTGTTTGACAAGATGCTGGTTTTCAAGGGTTTCCCTCATGAATTCAATGTTTAAGATTGTCAAGCGAGGGGATACTACGCTGTAGATCCTCATTTTGAACTAGGGAAGCATTTAACACTAAATTGCTGGGCACAGGACATTCGCAAGATGGCACCGCGCATCTGATTTACGAATCTGAACTACCTTTAAAGGTGCACCTGTAAAGAGTCTAACTCCACAAAAATTAATTTGAGCTTCCGCATTTCTCTTCTACCGTGTTGTTTGGCTTTATGGTATAAAGAGAAGAATGAAATAGGGTTAGATTTGTTCAAATGCCCCTTTAGTATGATGATATCTATCATTGATAATCATTCAGCTCAAGAGCGTTTATAAACGGTCATAAACGTCATACTGTAATTAGTTGTAAAAGCTGACGCATATATTCACTTTTTTTTTACCAGGAAAGCAGTGTTCTTTTTCAATGAAACTTTCACACATCATTCGGACATATCTTTAATGATTTTGGTATAGGATTGAAGTCTCAAATGTCATTTTGGGCAATATCTGACACTTTACATAAGAAATATCAGGAGGAAAGAAGGGTGAGTTATATCTCATGCAGCTGTAAAAGGGTGGCAATCAAGGTGCTAGAAAATATGGCCATAACCATGACAACATGTTTCTGATTAGGAAGAGGAAGATGAAGATGAGGTTGGGAGGGCAATATGTATCTGGACAATGATAGATAATAACAGATGTATATTGACAGTATATCCCATTTACATTTTCTGAGGGTTTCCCCTGTGAAATCCAATGTTTACATAATGGGACTCGGGAGGCACGGGGGATGGGTGAGCTCATGCAAGATGTAATAGGGATGGGGTGCAAGGTGGCATTAATGTCTGCCTGGTCCACACCCATTTCGTCTACATCTCATTTGGTCTGGCACACATGATGCCTGCAACTTCCATTGCCCTAACTAAAAACTTAGATGCCAACCATAACCATAACCCTTACCCTTATCCCTTCCCATTCCCCTAATCCGTATCACTTCCCCTTAACCGGAACCTAATCCTAATTCCTTCACTCGTTACCCTTATCATAATCCCAAGCCTCCAAATTCTGATTTTTGCTCGTAGACAAAATGGGAGTAGACCAACTGGTTGAAGAACAAGTGGCAAGTTACCCAAGGCACTGGTGAAAAGGCCTCAGATGGACAAAATCAATACCACAAACTAAAGGGATAAAGCATCAATGCATGCATATAGCAATCACCATGTAGGGAACGAGAGATGAACATGGAGGGAACGAGAGATGAAGAGAATATTTTGGAGGAAGGGGGAGAGAGGAGTAAAATGGGAGTGGCAGACACCAAATTGGAGTAGACCAGATGTGTGCAGACCAAGCAGGAGGTGACCCAAGGCATAGTGGAAAGGCCAGAGAGGAGGCTGACCAGATCAATATTACAAACAGAAGGGATATAATGTATATCATCAATTGGCAAAATAGCAATGACCATGAACAGAGGATGGGAGAGGGAGAGGGAGAGGGGTAGAATACATGTAGGAGGACGGGGAAAGAGATATGAAGAGAACAAGATATGAATAGAATAGAAGGAAGGGGGAGAGAGGAGTGAGATGGGAGTGGCAGACAACATGTAATGGATGTGGGAAATATGCCATTAAAATGGGAAAAGAATGAAGATCACCATTAGGTGGGAGGATGGGAGGATGGGTATTACTATTAGGGTGGATTGTGAAGAGGAGGATGGAGAAATATAAACTAAAATCCATACTAGTGTGTGTATGTAGTGTAACTGTACGCCACCTAAGTTATGCAGTCTGTGGGCATGTCTGCCTACATGTATTAACCTCTCGTTTGTATTTGCTTAACCCACTCAGGACTGGTCCTGAAATACTCGGACTGGAGTCTATGGCGAATACCTTATGTAGCAAAATCAAATAGTCTTCCATGGGTTCAAAGTATTTGTTGAGTTTTTAGTGTACTTAAGTTTTTGTATGGATAACTAGACTACTATTTTATTTTAAAGCTCAAAATAATTACAGTTATATCCCTCATGAGATCGTTTTACCATTGAATTTGACAAATGATAGTTTTGGACAGGCTTGTTAGTAAAAACTAACACTAAAAGTTTGTTACGCGCTCGTCCCATAGATCATGTGTTTTAGCAAAATGCACACGCAAACTAATTTGTGCAGTACTCTAGGCGCACACGTTCTAGTCATGTGATTGCCCTTGTTAATAAAAACTAACACTTATCTAGGTCAAAGGAAGAAGAACGCCAAGACAGCCAATAAGCACATCCGTGGGAGCGCTAGCACGCATTCATCGCGTATGTACGCAACTGCCAGTGCCTTGGTGCGCACTCAGTTTTGCGTCTTTGTGATTGTTTGCGCAAAATAAACAATGACTTAAGCGTATAAGATGCGCCATGGTTCTGGATGCTCATACCTTCATCAATGTCTATTGATTTTTATATCAAAATTTACAAGCGATTTAATGAAATATTAAAGAGATTTTCACTTATTTTGCTATAAGATGATCACAATCCGTGATATTGATGAGTGATATAAAACAACTAACTAATGTGCTTGATTGTGATAGGCAATCTATTACCTCGGTGGGCTCAAAATGACTATTACCCTCAGCTACGCTTTGGGTAATAATCATTTTGAGCCCACCTTGGTAATAGATTTGACTATCACAAGAAGCCCATTCGTTAGTTGTATATTAATGAACTTCACTATGAACCACTGAATAACAACTGTGAGTTGTACTTATTTATAGCATCAGTCTAGTGGTCTGTACGAGAAATGACCTTTCAACTTAACAATGAGTCACCCAATCCAAGTCACATTAATCATCATCAACAAACGTCAACATAAGGGGAAGGTACAAATCTTTCCCACCCTCTTGCTACTGAAATGTTTCGAAAGTCTGAATTCGTTATTTTGCAACGTTTTTACAAGTAACATATATTTGTTTTTTTTAAGTTGATAACAAATTTAAAATTGATTCTGCTTTACACCATTTACTGTCCTGTTTAAAAAATGCATTTACCGTATTTGTCGGTGTATTAACCGCACCTTTTTTCTCCAAAAAAAAGCTCCAAAATGGGGGGAGCGGTCAATACACGGAGATAGGAAAACTGTACACGCAAATTGCCTAGCCAGCGCCGGGCCTTAATTACGATGCGGTTAATGCACGGAGATAAGATTCACAAGTGACCAAAGTCCACCTCAGCAAGGCATTCATACTCATACGATGCACGGAAAATACAAGCATATTCCCCCCAAAACAAGTCATGCAGTGTCTTTTGTTTCTCTTTTACCTCTTCCTAAATATTGCTCTTTGTTGCTGCGAAAGCGGCTTGGAAGATTCACGATCTTAGTACGAATCCTAACATGCACCCGCGCGACTGGCCGAGCAGCTAGCTCAGCTCAGGCGGGAATTCTCTTTCCCGACGCGACCCCAAGCAAGCCGCCGCCCCGCGCCGGTGCGCGCTGGCGGTGTGCATGCTAGCGCTAGCGGGTAGCACAGGCAGGCGCGCCCTCGTTCAGGTGAAAGGCCACGCCGCTGAATGCACACACGTGTGCGATTTCCGCATGTGCTAAATAAGAAATTGGTACGTTGTACACTGTAGCACTCAATATGTCATCAAAATTATGCTAAACTATTGAGTGCTAATACTCAAATAATAATCCACCCTTCAAAACATGTGAGCTGACATGACAACATCGTGATCGTATATATCAGTACAATGCACTCGCAAGTAACGATCGTAATTTCTTATCCCCTGAAACAGTTTTCAAGAGTAGATTCAACATAATTTGAACTAGAAAGAAGGAATAACATTAAGGTACAGTTTTTTTTTAAATCTCCGTTCTGATTGTTTTATTGGTGAAATCTTTGTTTTGTTGTCTAACGTTTTATGTAGTCCCATGTGTAGTGATCCGTGTGGCAAATTCAACAAAAGTTATAGATTCTTCTGCTGTGAAGAAGGCCTGATAATTTTCTTTATTTACTTCGGAGGCTTCAGTAAATAAAACAAAATTCATAGGCAAAACTTCTCTGATAGATAAGCTATTTTTGGTACCTTTCCTAAGAAAATGCTGACCATCTAAAGACTAAAAATCAAGAATTATACTATCAAATTTTTTTTTTTTTCATGGAAAAATGGCCAAAGTTGGGGGTGCGGTTAATACATCGGAGCGGGTAATACACCGACAAATACGGTACTTATTATTTAATTGCAAACAAAAATCTCCTCTGAATATTATCAAATATGTCTGCTGAGCAAATTATAGATTTCAGGCACTTTCACAAAACTTGTATAATTAGCAATAGTAAGAAGATGAATAAACAATTTGAAATAAAGCAATTATAACTTAACATCATTTTTTTTTTTTAATGGAGATCAAATTGAGAATTTCTCATTTCTGCACAACTGCATCATCCTCAGCCGAGAAATGTATTGATTTTTAGATATCAATGTCTATAGATTCCATATATCACGTGTGTATAGTGCTACAAGATACATCACAGACAGACAACATACCTCTGATATCACTTCTTCATTATTTGAATGCCAGTAAATATTAGTGAGCTCCTGACTACAAATATTGAATCATATTTATATCTGGAGTGAAATTGAAAATGGAACTGTGATGTCAGTTTTGACATTTCTTTATTTTTGTATGATTGTGGGAACAAAATTGTTAAAACATTAATCACTTTTTAACCCGTTCACAAGTCCCAAAAATGACTGGCTGGGGTCTATGGATACCAAAATCAAATAGTCTTGAACGGTTTAATTTGTCCTGAATGGGTTAAGGTGTACTTGTGAGCATTAAATAGTACTTTTGGTTTGTCGATGGGTGTCGATGAACATGACTCCTGCATATATGATGATTTACAGCACAGGGATAATGCACAGTGCGTGACTAGGAGAGAGTGCCATAAATCACGAGTACTACATGTAACAGCATTTCCAGTAGCTGGGACTAAGGTGCTTGCAGGACAGAAGGGAGTAGATATGAAATAAGGAAGAGAAGTGAAATAGGTGATTTATACACCGCCTGTCATCATTTTCTACTCTGCGACATACATGCATCCAATGTTTACAATTTAGCAGGTTGGTATATAATATTGCCATTGGCCAAGTTCATGATGTACAAGTACATGTACATGTATTGATGAATTCTGCAATTTTTTTCATTTTCTGATTAGTTTTAAAAACTGAATAGGGTTCTTCATATTATAATTTAATTCAATCTTTAATAGTGCATACACATGAAGGAATGGCTATACATGTAGTTCTACAGATCTGCATATTTCAATTAAATTGTCAAAAGATATGATTTACCACAGAAATGGATAATATATTCTATGAGTCATTGTAATGGTTGGGTGACACCCCTGAAATCACCCATTCTGGTTGCATGGTCAATGGCTGCATAATTACCACAGGATCACTTCTTGAGTGATCCATTAACTTTATACACATATAAAAAAAAGTTATATTTGAGACTTCATTCATCTACAAATGAATGATACAAAATAGAACAATGTTTACCTAGTGAAAAATGTGAAAATTGATGTAAGATTTTATCCCTGATCCTTCGTGCCAAGTATCAGATGTTGGATACTATTAATGATCAGAATCAGAATCAGATCACACCAGTATCAGATTCGGATTGTTTTGACTAGTACAATCTAAAAGCCAGGCTTACCATGTAGTGTTAAATCCACTACTGTTTGACAAAACAAAATGGACTGTCTGAAAGTGAACAACATTATGAATTTAATTGAAGAGCTGAAAATCACATGGCTTGTGTACCATAATTCCATAAATTGATGTCTCGGTGTGTAAATTATTATCTTTCATAATGTTAAACACCAACTATTGATCATGAAAGAGATGCAATATTGCAAATTTAAGTACAATTTCACTAAGGCCTTGATATTTACCCCTGCCATCCTTCTATATGACATCGTCGGTTGAGAAAAAGAAGGGCGTTAAGTCATTTTTTTACTTTGGATATAATCATGTTTCAAGTTTGAAATCTATGTAGAAACTAAATATAAGCTCTCTCTTTTATATTTGATGAATAGTCCCAAATGTACACATACATAATTCAAATCTCTAAATGTGTCATCACATAGAGGACCCGAGCTACAAGATGGTATGCGTAAACCTAATTTAACGCAAAATCGACGTAACGCCCTTCTCACTCTCATCCCACTGACATCAATTCTGCAGTTAATGAAAGTTATCCTTGAACACACTCATGTTACTGCAGCCCCTAAAATGCCGTAAATGAAGAGTGGTGCCGGCCAATGTGAGTTCATGTTAACCCATTGAAGACAAGTTGATTTAGGTACATTGTATACCAGTCCTGAATGGTTTAACACATTGAAGACAAGTTGATATAGGTATACCCTAGCCGCAGTATTATCAGGACCCGTCCTGAATGGTTTAACCCATTGAAGACAAGTTGATATAGGTATACCCTAGCCGCAGTATTATCAGGACCTGTCCTGAATGGTTTGACACATTGAAGACAAGTTGATATAGGTATACCCTAGCCGCAGTATTATCAGGACCTGTCCTGAATGGTTTAACCCATTGAAGACAAGTTGATATAGGTATACCCTAGCCGCAGTATTATCAGGACCCGTCCTGAATGGTTTGACACATTGAAGACAAGTTGATATAGGTATACCCTAGCCGCAGTATTATCAGGACCTGTCCTGAATGGTTTAACCCATTGAAGACAAGTTGATATAGGTATACCCTAGCCGCAGTATTATCAGGACCCGTCCTGAATGGTTTAACCCATTGAAGACAAGTTGATATAGGTATACCCTAGCCGCAGTATTATCAGGACCCGTCCTGAATGGTTTGACACATTGAAGACAAGTTGATATAGGTATACCCTAGCCGCAGTATTATCAGGACCTGTCCTGAATGGTTTAACCCATTGAAGACAAGTTGATATAGGTATACCCTAGCCGCAGTATTATCAGGACCTATCCTGAATGGTTTGACACATTGAAGACAAGTTGATATAGGTATACCCTAGCCGCAGTATTATCAGGACCCGTCCTGAATGGTTTAACCCATTGAAGACAAGTTGATATAGGTATACCCTAGCCGCAGTATTATCAGGACCCGTCCTGAATGGTTTAACCCATTGAAGACAAGTTGATATAGGTATACCCTAGCCGCAGTATTATCAGGACCCGTCCTGAATGGTTTGACACATTGAAGACAAGTTGATATAGGTATACCCTAGCCGCAGTATTATCAGGACCTGTCCTGAATGGTTTAACCCATTGAAGACAAGTTGATATAGGTATACCCTAGCCGCAGTATTATCAGGACCTGTCCTGAATGGTTTGACACATTGAAGACAAGTTGATATAGGTATACCCTAGCCGCAGTATTATCAGGACCCGTCCTGAATGGTTTAACCCATTGAAGACAAGTTGATATAGGTATACCCTAGCCGCAGTATTATCAGGACCTGTCCTGAATGGTTTGACACATTGAAGACAAGTTGATATAGGTATACCCTAGCCGCAGTATTATCAGGACCGTCCTGAATGGTTTAACCCATTGAAGACAAGTTGATATAGGTATACCCTAGCCGCAGTATTATCAGGACCTGTCCCTGAATGGTTTAACCCATTGAAGACAAGTTGATATAGGTATACCCTAGCCGCAGTATTATCAGGACCCGTCCTGAATGGTTTGACACATTGAAGACAAGTTGATATAGGTATACCCTAGCCGCAGTATTATCAGGACCTGTCCTGAATGGTTTGACACATTGAAGACAAGTTGATATAGGTATACCCTAGCCGCAGTATTATCAGGACCCGTCCTGAATGGTTTGACACATTGAAGACAAGTTGATATAGGTATACCCTAGCCACAGTATTATCAGGACCTGTCCTGAATGGTTTGACCCATTGAAGACAAGTTGATATAGGTATACCCTAGCCGCAGTATTATCAGGACCTGTCCTGAATGGTTTAACCCATTGAAGACAAGTTGATATAGGTATACCCTAGCCGCAGTATTATCAGGACCCGTCCTGAATGGTTTAACACATTGAAGACAAGTTGATATAGGTATACCCTAGCCGCAGTATTATCAGGACCTGTCCTGAATGGTTTAACCCATTGAAGACAAGTTGATATAGGTATACCTAGCCGCAGTATTATCAGGACCTGTCTGAATGGTTTAACCCATTGAAGACAAGTTGATATAGGTATACCTAGCCGCAGTATTATCAGGACCCGTCCTGAATGGTTTGACACATTGAAGACAAGTTGATATAGGTATACCCTAGCCGCAGTATTATCAGGACCCGTCCTGAATGGTTTAACCCATTGAAGACAAGTTGATATAGGTATACCCTAGCCGCAGTATTATCAGGACCTGTCCTGAATGGTTTGACACATTGAAGACAAGTTGATATAGGTATACCCTAGCCGCAGTATTATCAGGACCCGTCCTGAATGGTTTGACACATTGAAGACAAGTTGATATAGGTATACCCTAGCCGCAGTATTATCAGGACCTGTCCTGAATGGTTTGACACATTGAAGACAAGTTGATATAGGTATACCCTAGCCGCAGTATTATCAGGACCTGTCCTGAATGGTTTAACCCATTGAAGACAAGTTGATATAGGTATACCCTAGCCGCAGTATTATCAGGACCCGTCCTGAATGGTTTAACACATTGAAGACAAGTTGATATAGGTATACCCTAGCCGCAGTATTATCAGGACCCGTCCTGAATGGTTTGACACATTGAAGACAAGTTGATATAGGTATACCCTAGCCGCAGTATTATCAGGACCTGTCCCTGAATGGTTTGACACATTGAAGACAAGTTGATATAGGTATACCCTAGCCACAGTATTATCAGGACCTGTCCTGAATGGTTTGACCCATTGAAGACAAGTTGATATAGGTATACCCTAGCGCAGTATTATCAGGACCTGTCCTGAATGGTTTGACCCATTGAAGACAAGTTGATATAGGTATACCCTAGCCGCAGTATTATCAGGACCCGTCCTGAATGGTTTAACCCATTGAAGACAAGTTGATATAGGTATACCCTAGCCGCAGTATTATCAGGACCTGTCCTGAATGGTTTAACCCATTGAAGACAAGTTGATATAGGTATACCCTAGCCGCAGTATTATCAGGACCTGTCCTGAATGGTTTAACCCATTGAAGACAAGTTGATATAGGTATACCCTAGCCGCAGTATTATCAGGACCCGTCCTGAATGGTTTAACCCATTGAAGACAAGTTGATATAGGTATACCCTAGCCGCAGTATTATCAGGACCTGTCCTGAATGGTTTGACCCATTGAAGACAAGTTGATATAGGTATACCCTAGCCGCAGTATTATCAGGACCTGTCCTGAATGGTTTAAACCCATTGAAGACAAGTTGATATAGGTATACCCTAGCCGCAGTATTATCAGGACCCGTCCTGAATGGTTTAACACATTGAAGACAAGTTGATATAGGTATACCCTAGCCGCAGTATTATCAGGACCTGTCCTGAATGGTTTAACCCATTGAAGACAAGTTGATATAGGTATACCCTAGCCGCAGTATTATCAGGACCCGTCCTGAATGGTTTGACACATTGAGACAAGTTGATATAGGTATACCCTAGCCGCAGTATTATCAGGACCCGTCCTGAATGGTTTAACCCATTGAAGACAAGTTGATATAGGTATACCCTAGCCGCAGTATTATCAGGACCCGTCCTGAATGGTTTAACCCATTGAAGACAAGTTGATATAGGTATACCCTAGCCGCAGTATTATCAGGACCCGTCCTGAATGGTTTAACCCATTGAAGACAAGTTGATATAGGTATACCCTAGCCGCAGTATTATCAGGACCCGTCCTGAATGGTTTTAACCCATTGAAGACAAGTTGATATAGGTATACCCTAGCCGCAGTATTATCAGGACCTGTCCTGAATGGTTTGACACATTGAAGACAAGTTGATATAGGTATACCCTAGCCGCAGTATTATCAGGACCTGTCCTGAATGGTTTGACCCATTGAAGACAAGTTGATATAGGTATACCCTAGCCGCAGTATTATCAGGACCTGTCCTGAATGGTTTGACCCATTGAAGACAAGTTGATATAGGTATACCCTAGCCTGCAGTATTATCAGGACCTGTCCTGAATGGTTTAACCCATTGAAGACAAGTTGATATAGGTATACCCTAGCCGCAGTATTATCAGGACCCTGTCCTGAATGGTTTGACACATTGAAGACAAGTTGATATAGGTATACCCTAGCCGCAGTATTATCAGGACCCTGTCCTGAATGGTTTTAACCCATTGAAGACAAGTTGATATAGGTATACCCTAGCCGCAGTATTATCAGGACCCGTCCTGAATGGTTTAACCCATTGAAGACAAGTTGATATAGGTATACCCTAGCCGCAGTATTATCAGGACCCGTCCTGAATGGTTTAACCCATTGAAGACAAGTTGATATAGGTATACCCTAGCCCGCAGTATTATCAGGACCCGTCCTGAATGGTTTAACCCATTGAAGACAAGTTGATATAGGTATACCCTAGCCGCAGTATTATCAGGACCTGTCCTGAATGGTTTGACACATTGAAGACAAGTTGATATAGGTATACCCCTAGCCGCAGTATTATCAGGACCTGTCCTGAATGGTTTGACCCATTGAAGACAAGTTGATATAGGTATACCCTAGCCGCAGTATTATCAGGACCTGTCCCTGAATGGTTTGACCCATTGAAGACAAGTTGATATAGGTATACCCTAGCCGCAGTATATCAGGACGCTGTCCTGAATGGTTTTGAACCCATTTGAAGACAAGTTGATATAGGTATACCCTAGCCGCAGTATTATCAGGACCCGTCCTGAATGGTTTAACCCATTGAAGACAAGTTGATATAGGTATACCCTAGCCGCAGTATTATCAGGACCTGTCCTGAATGGTTTGACCATTGAAGACAAGTTGATATAGGTATACCCTAGCCGCAGTATTATCAGGACCTGTCCTGAATGGTTTGACACATTGTAAACAGGAGCCAGTTTGACCTGTTTTAACTCATG
>JBAMJV010008930.1:0-169859 GCA_037951105.1 Echinarachnius parma | reverse complement strand
CCTCTTTTCAAAAAGTTACAAAATAGATATTTAAATAGTTGTTGGTTATTTCTCTATCTAATCACTATTTCAACAAAACATCACATGCACAATATTTGATTAAAAATGGTTAAAACCGATAAGTGTTTAGAGAGCGCCCTCTTACGTTTTAACGGCTCTTATTGATAACATGATCTTTACTATGTCATTTGTAATTTTGTGTTCCTTTCTAGTTATAACTTAAAGTTTGTGATGTAATGATGCAGGTTTTGGTTAATAAAATTCAGTTTCACCAAAACTGTACTCTCCTTACCAGAACTCAACTATCCCTTTAAAGTCCGAATTCCTTCTTAGTGTATGCACCAGATTGCACCAGATTTCAAGTTTTAACACATGCACAAGCTCCCTACCGTGGGAGGGGAACTCCCCTCCCACCCCATCCCACTCCCTCCCCCCGCTCAGTCGCTTCGCTCCTTCGGGCTTGGTCGCTTCGCGACTCGCAAAGTCACAGACTTACCTCAATACCTGGTGGTGATGCAGAATTGTGTTTGCCCCCCCCCCCCCCCCCCCCAAAAAAAAAAAAAAAAAAAGAAGAAGAGGTTTTGCGCATTACGCCACTGATCGGTGCCACTACTGGCGTCTCTATACCCTCAATCCTATATACATTATTATAATTAAATTAGGTTTGGGGTTAGGGTTCTAATTGTTGAAATGGGATATAAGCATACAATTTGAAACCAACCGTAGGCTACATTTCATTTGATCAGTTGATTCGATTTGATTTGATTTTATCATGGTCCATGATCCGATCATTTGTCGCAAAAATAGTCATGATTACAAATGAACAAAACAGATATACTGAGTATTTCATGTGACATCCAAAATAATGACTCAAAGGGATAGTTAAGTTTTGGTATAGAAGGCACTGCACAAAATAATGCTCTCCAGTCTTGCTTGTAATATTTATGCCATTCTTGATGCCAAACTTAAAAGTAAAAAAAAACAAAAACAGATGAGGGAAGGGTCCAGAAAATCTATTTAATGTTCAACCCATTTGGGACAATAGCATGAGTTGAATGACATGCTTCTTCTGACAAAATTTGAATATAAATATACTGATGGAATTCCTTGTACAAGTACTACAAATGAGAACATCATAAGCGGAGTTTTGTTAATACATGTAGCATTTAATCAGTTTTTGGTCAAATACAAACTCTGAGATACAATCATAATACGGTATGAGACACATTTGAAGGGGAGTGTCTAGAATAATATCCCTTGTATCATTGTAACCTCTACCCATTGTTCAGGTTTCTCAACAACATTTTGAACCATTTCAAGAACTCATGATTTTGTGTATGTTTAAATAATGATGTTCATATTTTTTGTAAATAAATTATTCCAAAATGTTTAGAAACAAGACATGGTAGTTATCATTTGTTTTTTATAGTAACTACACAAATATCTCGAGAGAGCGATCCATTGTAGAAATACATTGGCGTTGTCACATGCTGTATGAAATTGCAATTGGTATTATCAGAAATACAGTCAAACTTGCATAAGTTGAATTTGCTGGTACTGATGAAAACATGAAAAAGCTTTTACAAATTCAACTTATATAACCAAAAAACAAAAACAACAATAGATAGGCTAATTCAAAATAGAGGCCTTTTGAATGTCTTCAACTGAGGCAAAGTTTCAACTTAGTGTGAGGTTGACTGTAGTTCTTATTGACAAGTACAATCATGGTTATTAGAGGTTTATTTAATGTAGACCTTGTTTTGGGTTAAATGTTTAAGGTGGTTAAACATTTCCATTATTTTTAGAGGTTTAATTAATTTAGAGCAATTGACGTAGACCTTGTTTAGGGGTATGTTTTAGGGGTTATACTTGTTTAGGGGGCAACATTGTCAAAAGAGCACGCGAAAATACTTGAATATGTATAAATTTGACCAATGGAAAAAACTTGTTTAGGGTGGGTTTGAAAAACCTGTGGTCGCGCGTGTGTACAGCAATATAGTTGAGTGCCCCCCCCCCCCCCCCCCCCCCCCCGGGGTTAGTAACTAATTGCTGTATAATATAATGCTTCTTCATCATTTTGAATGTTTAAGATTATTGTAATAGTGTTTAATGTGCATTAGTTTTGGTGCATAATTATAATATGTTTACGATTTAGGTGTATTTTTAATGTATCTATGAATATTATTGTTATTGTACCAATGTACCATGATCATTGTTGGTCTCCGGACCTTATATCATGCTATTCATACCGGAAATAAATACATAAATAAATAAATAAATTTTACCAGGAGACTCATCAGTTTGAGCTTATCAAACCCAAACGGGATCAAACGTCTGTCAATTTCGGTTGCCCAGTCGGGCAAGTGAAAATGTATAACCAAATTGACAACACAAGACAATTAGGCGAAGTAAAGTCTTTACAAATTTCAAATCATTTCGTTTCCTAGCAACAAGAGGATTTTCAACTCTCTTGATTGCCCGACTGCAATCCATCACTTTCTAGAATGTTTACGATTCCTCCAAGAATTCTTTTTATAGAGTGCTCCCGCAAGCCGCGGGCACTGATCACAAAAAATAGATCACTATCTTCGTACGATTGCAGTCGCATCATAATACTGTACTGCGTCGTTTACGTGCATTACTCGCACTATATACTAGCAGTGCTGTTACACGTAGAATAATTACGACTAGTCTGTAACCATATATATATCAGAATATAAAAAAACATCAGAGCGTCTTATTACATGAATTAATCGTCCTAATTCTGCTATTTCATGAGCGGATTTCTCAATAGGCTGTTCGATCTTCATCTGTTTAGGCTTTCTTGGCCTTGCTGATACGTTATAATTCGCAATTTGAGGAAGGAAAGAGGAATTTCCGAATTGTTTTTGTTTTCCTTCTCTGCTTTGCTTCCGAGGGATCGACTACGTCGCGAACACTGACGTGACTGCATAATGTGAGGATCACGTGCAGAGTACTGTAGTTACGTTACGCAACCTTGGAGTATGATACAGCTGTATACTACACGGAATATATGCTGCACATTGATCACACAGCCAAAGTGAGGTTTACGTTTATTTAGTCAATAATCCTTTTGCAGGTGAATATATATATCACTATGGGCTGATCGATGCGACTGTGATGACATCATGACAGGAAATACAATTATTTCAAATTAATAATTCAGAAGAAGTGACCCCAAAAAAGAAGAAAACCGGTTCCTGCATTAATTACGGCTTGCTGGCAACTTGCGATTCTCCAAACGGAGTGTATTACTTTGGTCGCTTGTGCAATTGTGTGAAGATTTATTGAGGGCTGAAGCCAAAGGGGAGCAGCTGGTGATTTTGTCGAGGAAACCCTATTGTTCCAGAAATTTCAAAACCCCAACAGCAATATAATATAACGCCCAAATCCTAAGCAGGGGTGAGCTAAGGTAAGTGCATCATGAATTATCATAATCATAATGAAGCAAAAATATTTTGCATGATGGTGAAGCTTGTGCATCGTGATGAGTGTGGATTTGTGATGGAGGAGGCATGAGGAGGCCTCTGGCTTCCACATAATTGACTGGATACCTCGGATATGTAAAAACGTTGTTCTTTATGAAGTTAACGATGATGAAAACTGAGTGATGATCAAGGTGATGATATTATGAACATTTCAATGCAAATTGTTGATGCACAGATGCAGCATCATGATTATGAATACTTGTGATGATGAAAGTGCATGCATGGTGATAGTGATCATCATGATGATGAATATGATGCTGATGTCTGATGATGAATATAATGGTGATGAATGATGGTGTTGCAGATGATCATATTAATTAGTAATTATGATGATAATCAATATTCTAGAAGTTCAAACAGTTATCTTATCCCCAGGTAATTTCTTTGTAATTTATTGGTTTTTACTGTGTACATGATGTATGTTGAATAATTATTTATTTAATGTTTTAGACTTACATACGTACATGTAGGGCTGCTATGCATAAGGGTCCCTATTTATAAGGATGAACTTGTCATACGGGTTGCTATTTATTTGAAAAAGCCAAAAGGGTTCACTATTTTCGTAAGGGTCACTATGTGAGAAAAGGGTTGCGATTTATAATTCACATCAAGGGTCACTACTCGTATTCGTAATGGTCGCTATTTATCATACGAAATCAGGGTCGCTAAGCCACCCTGTTGTTTTATGAATATTAGCAACCCTTTTCTTACATTAAAATTAGTGACCCTGGTATTGTATTATGAATAGTGACCCTTAACTTAAAAGGTGTCTAGTAACTTTGTTGACTTGTGCAAAAAGTGATGAGTGGTTGATACAATGTTATTGTTGTTATCTGATATGTCCACTGGGTGTTAAATGGATGTTATATGGCCGAGTACGGCGAGTAATGAGCAAAAATGCAAAGTGATATTCACTAACTCATTGTTATCTGATATGTCCACTGGGTGTTGTGTGAAAATTTCAAGTTAAATGGATGTTATATGGCCGAGTACGGCGAGTAATGAGCAAAAATGCAAAGTGATATTCACTAACTCATTGCACTCACTTTTTACACTGTTTTGAACTTTTGATGGTCCAGTGGAATTTAATATCTGAACTGTGCTAGTTCCAATCGTAAATATCTTTTTAACGAAAGGGAAATTTGAAAAACCGAAATCAAAGCTTTTATTGTAATTACGAATACAACAAGGTATGAGGGAACCGCTGGAATTCCAATTGGATTTTGAGGATTTGGACAATGTTACTAAGTCACTGCCTCCCAATAATAGGAATTATGAATGGTGCTCCTACTCATAGCTGTTAGAAATCACGGATCGTTCTCGGATCGGTAGAATTCAAAACCGCTAACGGGATTCTCGGATTGTCTCGGATCTCGGAAAAAAATAATATTGCAATTTGCTCTGAAAAAAATGCGGCGTTGTAGACTTATCTTTCTTTACAATATTGACGCTTTGAGGCATGTACATATCAATCTTTACAAAAAAATAGTAACAGACTATTCAGAATTAACTCAGTTTCGCAAGAAAAGTATTTTTCTGAAGTGAATTGGGCCTAGAAATCGATCGTTTGTTCAGCATCGCGCCACACGTTCACAAAAACTCAGCCCGCCAGTCGGGGGGAAACAACACTGTAAACCTGTACGATCACGCTTGTGAGCCACTGCCCTCAAAAAGTGGCTATAAATTAGCCTTTTTGTGATCAACACCATTTTGGTAGTCTACTTACATGATAACATGGCATTTGAAAGCTGAACAGAATACAAAATTACCCCCAAAACAATGAAAAAACTGTGCTGAATATATCGATAAATTTCCAAAGAACATTCGTGAGGTTAACTGAAGCCGGACGGCTAATATCGAAGGTTGAAGTTAGCAGCAAGTTTTCGGGCCGCTGTTTCACGCATATCGCTTGTATACTTCGCGTGCAGGTTACGGGTCTTTTTTCTTACGCGAGATCCATCCGCGACGGTCTTTGTTCTTACGCTGGATTCATCCGCGATACGTTATATAGTCGTTATTTATCGATATTTTGCATATTTGTTTTCATTGTTTTGGGGCTCTTTTTTTTCTGTTCAGCTTTTAAATGCCATGAAATCATGTAAGTAGAATATCAAAACATTTTAAAATGGTGCAAATTACCAAAATATGTATTTTGAGCCACTTTTTGAATGCACTGGTTCATCAGCTCGATCATACAGATATCGATCACATGTCTCCCCGGGAGTGTCGGCCTAACTTTGTGTGCACATCCGTGGGCAATATCGTTCAAATGACTAATAATTTTGCGCATCCTGTTCAATTTTCGACTGCAAAACGAAGTAACGAACCAAGAATTTCTCCAAAATAACCACTCATAGACATAAAGTAAACAATATGGATTCCCCCATTTTAAAATTTAAATTTCACTACTTAATGGACTGTCAAACATACACATTTTCAATTATTACTGGAGAAAATGGGTCGGCAAATCTTCCGATATTTTCTACCGAGAAAATGTATTTCTCGGAACCGGATCGTTCTCGTCTCGGAAGCGATTATCGCCGGGAAATCGGATCGTTCCTGGATCGGATAACAGCATTACTCCTACTTCATGTTTCTGAATAGCATGCAACCCTGTTTTTATGAGTACATTGTAGCAACCTTTCCTCTACATTATGAGTACCGACCCTTATGATCAGAGATCCTTATATGCCTTTATGAATAGCTACGCCTTTTTTGTTTTATGAATAGCTGCCCTTCAGAATAGCAACCTTTCCTCTACATTATGATGAGAGATCCTTATATGCCTTTATGAATAGCTACCGCTACGCCTTTTTTGTTTTATGAATAGCTTCCCTTCAGTATCTATAGGGAATGGCCCGAATTCTCATCAGTGGCTCAACTTGAGCCAGGCCTAAAAAGACAAAAGACTACCGGTAACCAGTTAAACCATTTTGCACCTGCATACCTATTGTCTATGTTGCTATTTTGCCACTGCATGGAGATATTCTTTGTTTCCAGTTAATCCCTTAAGTTCTGCTTATAGGCATCAGGACAATTGGTCCTTTGAAATGCAGTCATAATATAACTGGTCACCAGCAATACAATGACAATGTCCTGGATCAATTCCAGGACGCAATTTGGCTGATGATGACTATACATTGACTGAATTTTAAAGGGCCCATTGTCCTGATGCATATAGAGTACCGAAGTGTGACGTCAGAGCTATTCATTGCCATGGGTGATGGTTCTAAACAATGTCAGGCAAGCAATGAATTGGTGATCTAGCGGTTGCTAAGAAGGCATTTGTCCAGCTCCAACCCACTGCCACAGGCCAGTATGAAAGGAAAAGTTGTTTAGAACCATTACTATGCCATAACAAAAGCATGTGACGTCACTACTTCGGTACTATATAAGCAGAACTCAAGGGATTGACTGGATAATGAAAGGAAACAATTAGAATATCTCTGGTGGTGAATAGCAACAAGACAATTGGTGTCAGTGTCACACACTGGCCAATGAGATAATTTGTAGCCTGTCTACATGTAGGTGAATTATCTAGATAACTGTTTAAGATAATTGTGTGTGACACCGGCTAACGGGCTAAATATAATTTGTTTTTGTTCATAGGCGGTCAGAAACAGCTAACCTTTTCTAGTACTGTACTAACTTAAAGGGGTAGTTCAGTGTTGGTATAGAGGGCGCTGCACAAAATAATGTTTTTGTGAGATAATGAAAAAAGTTGACCTTAGTGTAAAATTTGAAAGAGTTAAATCATTTTAATGGCAGAATAAACTTTATTTATAAAATAAATATATCCAATCGTAATAAATATGGGGCCCAGATATATTCGATGATTTAAATTTTTTTTTTTTTGATTTGCTTTTTTTTTCAAAAAATGTCAAGAGGTTTTAAAATAGTTGTTGATGATCTCTTTATTTAATCATTATTTCAAGTTTTCAACAAAACATTGCATGCATAATTTTGTATGAAAAACGGTTGAAACCAATGCTTTTTTAGAGAGCGCCCTCTTGTGTTTTAATGGCTCTGTTTAAATGATAACAGGATTTTTACTTAGTCGTTTGTAATTTTCTATACCTTTCGAGCATGGTGGAGTTATAAAGTTCTATTAGTTTGTAGTGTTATTGTGCAGGTTTTGGTAACTAAAGCTCAGCCTTACCAAACCTGTACTACCCCTTTAACATAATTTTGTTACTAATTCACCATCTTTTTCAACTTCAAAAAGTATAGATTTCAAGCATATTGACCCAACTGCGGTCTACGCCAGCATGCGCTTGTACATAAGTATGAATACACGCCCAATCAGTTTGTCCAGCTGATATGATATAGCCATGTGCTTTCAATTCACATGTATAGTGCAGATTGTTGTTATCATGTCACCTTGATACTACCCTGCTGCACTGGCATTGATCTGGGCAAGAAGGTACCGTAAAACTCCGTGTATAAGGCGCACTTTTAAACAAAATACAAGTTTTGTAAGCAGTTACACTGCAACTAATTGATTATTCAATGTTCATGAGTAGCAGCATTCATTTAATATTCAATTTTCTAACCAGCGGTCATACATTTTTCTCATTAAAAAACAGTTATTTATGAATTTAGCATTTTGCATATTTAATGAGCATTGCTATCTAATGAAAAATTTTTTTCTTTTCTTTTTAATAGAAAGTTGGGGGTGCGCCTTATACACGGGTGCGCCTTATACACGGAGTTTTACGGTACCTTGGGTAATCTGCCTAAATAGGTTCAAAGCTAAAAGCGATGCGAATGGACCAAGTTTAAAGGGATAGTTGAGTTTTGGTAAAGAGAGTACAGTTTTGGTCAAACTGAATTTTAGTAACCCAAACCTGCACCATTACATTTTACAAACTAACAGTTATAACTCCACCATGCTCAAAAGGAATACAAATTTACAAATGACTAAGTAAAATGCCTGTTATCATTCAAAAAGAGCTGTTAAAACCACAGGCGTAGACATGACATTGATACCCATTCAAGTGGGGGGATGATCTATTCATTCATCCCCTCCAGTTGAATAGGTATTACCAAAGATCCTACATACATAAGATGATCAACTCTCGGTCAAAAAGTGAAACGCTAACGCGCGGAATTGTGGGAGTTTGAAGGAGTGCGCCAACTAGCGGTTGGCAACTAAAGTTCCCGATTTGATCTGGACTACAAGTTGGGTTGTATGTACTTGTATTGTACAGTATAGTAGCCTAGTAGTCAAACAAGTAATTCACTGTAATTGTCAAGTATTCAGCTTATTTTCATATTTATTCGATTCAAATCCAAGATGAAAAGGGTTACAAATATAAATAGAAATATACATAAAATACAATTTATTTAAGAAATATAAAAGATACAATTAAAAGAAGTTCGGGGAGTTACGAAAAGGCATGGAAATGAATTTGGAGGCTGCAAATAAAACCATAAGAGGTTCTGTCGAGGGAGTATCCAAAAATTAAAATATTGCTAATTACTTAGTATTGTAACAATCATAAATAAGTACAAACAAAAGGACGGTTCCAACAATTACAATAAGAGGTTAATGGATTGTTCGTGGATACAAACACAAGATTATTCAGTGAAAACAGTTATTAATTATACGGTTTTTTTTTCAGTTTAGACCTAAACGAATTGAGAAAAGCAGTGTTTTGAATACAAAGAGAGAGTGAATTCCATATTACAGGACCAGTGTGTTTGAAAGTATATGATGAAGTAGTTGATGTAAATTTTTCAACAAAGTAATTTTGGGGATTTCTAGTATTATAATTGTGTTCTGATTTCTTATACTTTTTAGCAGAGTGGCAAGATTCTTTGGCAATTATCGTGTTTATGCTTAAAAACCATTAGGGCAATACAATTTTGATTTAGTAGAAATTTCATGTTTTAAACAGTGGTTTTGAGTGACCATGAAAATCAGACAATGAGCAAATTCTTACAATATGTGTTTGAAGTTTAAACAACATTTGAAGCATCGATGGATATGTATTTGCCCAGACAACATTACAGTACATTAAAATTGGCAGGATCATGGTATTATATAATAAAAATCAATATATTTTGGGGAAAGATATGACTTAATTTACTGATGACACCAATACTCTTTGATATTTTGTTTGAAATGGCAAGTATATAATCTTTCCAGGCTAAATGTTGGTCAATAATTACACCTAAGAAATAAGTTGATTGAACACGCTGAATTAGAATATCATTAATTTTAATTATTAAGGTATTTATTGAATCATTTGAAATAGCACTTACAATTGAACCATATAGTGATACATGTTTCATTTCATTATTTATAATTTGACATAAGGTATTAATATCATTGTGAGAAAAAAGAATATTGGTATCAGCAGCAAAAAGCACAAATTTAAGAATATGGGGACAATTAACTGAATTATTCATGAATAGTAAGAATAGAAGTGGTTCTAGAATTGATCCTTGGGGTACTCCACATGTAACTTGTAACAGTTCAGAACAAACATTGTTATATACTGCGATTTGATAGCGGTGCTTAAGATAATTTTCAAACCATGAAAGTACTATACTTCTTAATTCATAAGATTTTTCTTTATGTAAAAGAATATTGTGATTGATAGAGTCAAAAGCTTGACTCAAATCCAGAAAGCTGAATAAATAACGTAAGTGTAACTCTTAATCAGTATTGTGTATTGTCATAATTTTATTGTAGTTGTTTCAATCATGAAAATCCAAATAAATAGAGGTCCAGTTTATATCTAAGCCGTCTCTATTTCTGTAAATACCATGTTGAGTTAGTTTGAACTGACAGGCCCTGTTGTGTAGCCTGAAGGATCCCGGGAAGGTGTGAAAACTCTATTGAGAACTATGGATTAAATTGAAGAACCGCTGAATAAATTAAAGAAACCATTGTCATTTAATGAGCTCATTATAAAAATGGGCGAAAGATATAAACTGGACCAGAGTCTAACAATAAGTAATATTTGGTGACGTTGGCCATGCATGGTCAAATGTATACTCACATAACTGAACCCATCCCATTGAAAAAAAAGAGCAGATGAAATTCTCAGATTGAAATGAAACTTGAGATATGTATAATGATAAGCTGTGATATTAAGCTGCTAAAGGCCCGTTTATTTTGTTCCTAAAAATAAATATTTTTCTTTTAAAGAAAATGGCAAAAAAAAACAAAAAAAAAAAAAAGAAAATTTTTTGTGGCTAAAAGAAACTTAAATAATTTGAGTTAAAATGCTCAAATTGCTAGAAAATCACGCTTGTTTGTTTTTTCCAAAAGGATTGAGTTTTGCTATATTTTTTTACCGGAAAGAGGCAAAAAATTAAGTTATTACCTTTTACATCAATTCAGATTTTAAATTGCATTACGTTTCACTAAGTTAGCCGTGATCTCCACCACGGTGGAAATCAACTCAACCATTTTAATAGCTTTCGTCAACATTCCATGCCCTGTTAACTGCCCCCCGAGACCTAGTGGTATTATAGAGATAATCTCCTCCGGTTACACGCAGTAAACCGATAAGAACGGTGTAAACGGTGATACAATTCTACTAGAGGCACGAATCTCTCAACCTCTCCTCAGACCTGAGAAGCGGTTATTTTCTAACTTGGGTGAAACGTAATGGCTTAAATTCAAAATATAACAAACCTTTCAAGAGTTGTATCATGATTTTCAAGCTATGGGGTATGGTCTAATAAAGTGAGTCCGCTGGCTTTCAGAGGAAAAGTTCCTCAATAAATCTACCTAGGATATCTAATATAGGTTCTATTCTTTCATTTAAACCAGGTTTCGTTAAAAGTTAGATGCCTTCTGATAGAAATAAATCACTTTTCCGACACGATGTCTAACATGTCTAATGGAATTACTATAGACGCTTGTTCGAGTTTTAGTTGCTCAACGCTAGCGGGCGGCAGACTCCATGTGCTAAAATACCGCTTCCGCTTCCGTTTCACCAGCGGCCGTGTAAAATCGGGAGAGTTGGGCATCTTACGTATGTAGGATCTTTGGTATTACGTAACTCGCTACGCCCGTGTTTAAAACTCAAGAGGGTGCTCTCTAAAATCTCATTGGTTTCAACTTTTTTCAAAATTATTGAATAATTGTGGTGCCCCACAATTATTACAAATGATTTTGATCAAATGAAGTTTATTCTGTCATTAAAATTGTATGCTCTTTCAAATTTGACACTCAGTTTTTCATTATCTCACAAACAAAAATAACATTTTGTGAAGCGCCCTCTATACCAAAACTCAACTATCCCTTTAATAATTTGCTAAAATAAATAGTCAATATTATGGCAGTTTCTTTTAATGCTTAAAGGTGCACCTGTAAAGTGTCAGATATTGCCCAAAATGACATTTCAGACTTCAATCGTGTACCAAAATCATTGTAAGATATGTCCGAATATGTGTGAAAGTTTCATTGCAAAATAACACTGCTTATGACGTCTATGAGGTTTACGACCTTTCATTAACGCTCTTGAGCTGAATGATAGATATCGTCATGTACTAAAGGGGCATTTGAACAAATCTAACCCTATTTTATTCTTCTCTTACCATAAGCTGGAGTTAGACATAGAGGCACGGATTTTCCGTTTCAAAAAAAGGCCTTTTCCGTTTCAGAAAATCGGGAATTCCGTTTTTACCTGCCTGAAAAACGGAAATTCCGTTTTGCCATAGACGTTGTACATGTGAAAAACTGCAAATTCCGTTTACCATCAAACTCTATACAAAATTCAATGAGTATGGTAAAATCATAATATAGGTATTTATTGTGAAAACTTACCGATTTTCTCTCGCTTCAACTTCAATTCAAGCTTTCATACGTATCACTATCAGCGTGTGGTGACGTCGTGTCGTAATCGAATTCCGTACCATTACCAAAGCCGTAGTATATACCCCGGAACGAACGCGGAAGTAATTGTTATACACACGTGTGCGCTGATTATATCTCGAACATTTTCTAACCCCTCGAACGTACCTGCATGTGTACTGAAGCTTACATCATATCAGTACAACGACACGAATAAGTCAACACTAACACTTCACTGGTATACTTTCCGTGCAGCTTATCGGGTCTTTTTTCTTACGCGAGATATCCATCCGCCGGGAATTGGGGAATTCCCCAATTCCCGGCGGATGGATATCTCGCGTAAGAAATGAGACCCATAACCTGCACGCAAAGTAAACCAGTGATATGGCGGGCTGTACCGATAGAGGGCGGACTGGATGTCAACGTTTGAGAATCATGTGCAGTATTAATATTACGTACATGGGTGACATGGTATGGCGCAGCTAGCTCTGACTGATAGCAGCTAGCTAGCTGCGGGGCCGGGGCGCGCCGGGGTAGCTAGTCTACGACGTCGATCGTATGCCGTACTCGCCGCACCGCGCTAGATCGGCTGTCATAATAAACGCAGCGGATTTCTTGTCGTTGTAAGTTGCATTCGACATCGTCTTTCTTGTACTTTTTTGTCATTTGTTTTCTTCTGATAGTTTTCTACTACAAAATATGAATTTTTGAGGAAAAAGAGGTTTTCCGCGATTTTCCGTTTGAGAACTCATTTTCCGTTTCAAATGGTCAATTCCGCGATTTTCCGCGATTTTCCGCGATCGCGGAAAATCCGTGCCTCTATAGACACTTTACAGGCATCCCTTTAACATTCATGGAAAAGTTATATGCTATATTTTCCAATTCACATAATAACAAAAGATAATTAAAGCAGTTAGTTTTTTGGCTCCAGGATGTAAAAATGTCAGTCGAAAAATGTTGGTGAAAATAATGTCAGTGAAAAAAAAATCAGAGGGAAAAAAATGTAAGTGGAAAAAATGTCAGAGGTAAACATTTCAGGTTGACAATCATCTGAATGGGCGTCTAAGAGAATACTATTAGCCTGAACTAGTATTTATTATATATTCTCCACATGTATGTTTTCTTATTTTCTCAACCTCTATCAATTATTCAATCAATCATTCAGTCAATCAATCAATCAGTTAATATATTAAATGAAGCCATGAAGGAATTTTTAAAAATAATTTGTGATAATTGTCATTAAAGGGATAGTTGAGTTTTGGTAAAGGGAGTATGTAGTTTTGGTCAAACTGAATTTTTGTAACAAAAACCTGCACCGTAATGGTCCATTACATTACAAACTAATACTTTATAAATCCACCATGCTCGAAAGGAATACAAACAATTACAAACAACTAAGTAAAAAGCCTGTTATCATTCAAAAAAGAGCTGTTAAAACTCAAGAGGGCGCTCCCTAAATATTAATTGGTTTCAACCATTTGAAATAAAAATATTGTGCATGTGATGTTTTGTTGAAATAGTGATTAGAGAGAGAGATAATCAACAACTGTCTATTTAAAAACCTCTTTTGTTAATTTTTGAAAAGAGGTAGTAAGCATTTTTTTTTTTAATGTTAACCGCTGGTTCAAAATTATCGAATATTTGTGGGGCCCCACATTTATTACAAATGGTTTAATATGTTTATGGATATTTCAGCCGTTTCTGAACCGATTTGGATCAAATAAAGTTTAAATTATGTCATTAAAATTATGCTCTTTTCAAATTTGACACTCAGTTTGTCATTATCTCACCCAAATAAATTATTTTGTGTAGTGCCCTCTATACCAAAACTCAACTAATTATTTAAACCTGCTGGAAAAAACAAAAGGAAATTAAATATAGAAATGTATGATACTTTTAACTAACTTGTGACTAACTTGACTACTGTATTTGCTGGTGTATTAACCTCACCATTTTCTTGACAGAAGAAACCAAAAAAAGGGGGGAGCGTTTAATGACACAGAGATAGAGAAATATATTTTTATGAAAATACCATTAATGGCAATTAATCAGTGTATGTGGAGTAAAAAGGCTTGAAAGGCTTGACCTGTTATGATTTGTGCTCTAATTTGAAATAAAGTATGTGAATTGTGTTGTTTTGTGTACTAAAAAAGGAAAGGTGAATGGACCTTACATCAAAGCCCTAACCATTGAGTGACCCTACAATCTACATGTATGTGGTCAAGTGGTCATACCCGGGGGAGGGGGCACTCAAATAATTTTTTGACGGGGATGTGCCTCACGGGACTCTGAAATGGGGGTCTTAAGAGCTGACTACAAGCACAAAATATAGGGTCTTTGGAGCTACAAAAACCCTGACACAGGAGTTAAGGGTTCTAAGGAACTACAAAATACATGGACTTGGAGCTACCAAAGACCTATGGAAACCCTCAAATGGTGGTCCAAGGAGCTGACTAGAAGAAGAATAATGGACTTGACGTTACTCAACTACCCAGCCAAGTCATTCCGGGGGTCAATGGAGCGGCAATTTTTGAAAATCGGGTATCTTGAGAGCGGCAATCGGGTGTGAAAACGGGGGTCTTGTAAGCGGCACATACCCGTCTTACATTATACATGAGTGCCCCCCCCCCCCCCCCCCCCCAGGGTCATACCTCCTGCCTAGTTATCAGGAGGTTATGAGTTCAATCCCTAGACAAGTCTGCTTGTCATTTTATCTTCTCAGGCTGTCAAGTGTGTAACCTACAATACATGTACTTAGTGTATAGGCGATGCTCGAAATTTGCACAGGCCCGCTGGCCCTGGGCCACTAAAAATAAGCTTTGGGCCACCAAATATCATTGATGCTAAATTCCACTGGCTCAAATGGGCATGCAACCAAATATAACAGAACTGTTTGTTTCTTTGTTTGGGGCCATCCGGTTCAGGTTTTTGGCCACTAGAATTTGAAGAAAAAAAATGTTTCTGGTAAAGAGAGTACAGTTTTGGTCAAACTGAATTTTAGTAACCAACACCTGCACCATTACATTACTAACTAATAGTAATAACTCCACCATGCTCGATAGGAATAACAAATTACAAATAACTAAGTAAAAAGCCTGTTATCATTAAAAAAAGAGCCGTTAAAACTCAAGAGAGCGCTCTCTAAACACTCATCGGTTTCAACCATTTTAAATAAAATATTGTGCATGTGATGTTTTGTTGAAATAGTGATTAGATAGAGAGATAAACAACAACTATTTAAAAATCTCTTTTGTCAATTTTTGAAAAGAGGAAGCATTTTTAAATTTTGTTAACGGCTGGTTCAAAATTATCAAATAATTGTGGGGCCCCACAATTATTACAAATTGTTATGTTTTTGATATTTCAGCCATTTCTGAACCGATTTTGATCAAATAAAGTTTATTCTGCCATTAAAATTGTACAAGTATGCTCTTTCAAATTTGACACTCGGTTTTTCATTATCTCACAACAAAATTATTTTGTGTAGCGCCCTCTATCAAAACTCAACTATCCCTTTAACCATCTGGGCAACACGTATCTGTATTGCATGGCATTGTATTGGGTGATCAAGAACCCTATATATATATAGATATATCAATACCAACCAAAAAAAGACACGGGGGTGACGGGCGATTCGCCCCCGAAACCTTTGAAATCGCCCCCTTCAGCCACGGCACGGGGGCGGGAAAAAAAAAAAAAAAAAAAAAAAAAAATCTTTCTGCATGATCGGAAAGCGCTAGAAACGTACCAAACATTGCATAATCGGATAGGTCACATCATGACAAATATTGATAATCATTTATTAGACCCGTGAGCAGTGTAAACGATGTTAACAAAAATAAGAGCCCCTGTGAGCCCCAAAATAGCCCTCGTGAACAATTTCACGAGGGCGTTTTTCACCCTCAAATTTTTCAAAATCGCCCCCGTGAAAAAAAAAGGATTTTTTTTTTTTTTTTTTTTTTTTTTTTTTTGGTTGATCAATACCCTAACGATTAGCCAACTAATATGTTGGCAGTGGCATAGCGTTGTTGGACTGATTGGGGGGCACACATGGTCCCGTTGCAGAAAGAGATACAATCTATTGTAAGTCAACCAATTGTACAATTGATTGTCTGCAACGGGACCCTTAATATAGTATTTGTGTTGTTTTCGTGGATGTCCCCTTTATGTTTGTATTGTTTGGCAAATTATTTAGGGCACATGCCTCCATCCCCCCTAGCTACATGTACATGTACATGTATGCCACTGTATATGTTGGTGAAAGCCAAAAATAAAATAATCTAATGAGGTGGTCTTGCTATTTTCTAAGGATTTTAAAGTTTGTATATTTTATCTTATCTTATTGTAATTGTTGTCTTTTCCAGCTAGCCTGTGAGCTTCATTTGTGTGCTGCGTGGGGAGGCACCACAACGAATATGGCATTCAACAGCCACTTCATGAAAGCTGTTACAACTGTCAAGGACCCGCTGCCGCGCATCGTCTGCCAGACACAGATCAACCCGAAGAAAGAAATCTACACCCCCTTCTCCAAAGTGGCGCTTGCAGACAAGAAAGCGAGTATCAGAGAACTGCTCTACAAGAACATGGCTGCCGTAATTCCTACTACAGGTATTTGAAGATACTTGGTAGGCGAAAAAAAGATATAGCTCTTGCACTATATTAAAGTGAAAACAAAACACACATTTTTACTAGAACAAGAAATAGAAAGAGACCAAAGAGAATGTATCAGGGAGCTAGTCTACAAAAATATTGCTATCCTTCCCTCTGCAGGTATTTAAGATACTTAAAAAGCATAGGTTGCACAAAGAGAAAAAGTGTTTTTTGCACGCAAGAACAACCAGAAGAAAAGGCTATAAATATATAGCATTGTTTCCTCTACAGGAATTTAAGATACTTGATAGGCTAAAAAACATATAGTTTTGCACAAAGAGAAAAAGGTGATTGCACAAAGAGAAAAAGGTAATTGCACAAAGTGAAAAAAGTGATTGCACAAAGTGAAAAAAGTGATTGCACAAAGCGAAAAAAAGTGATTGCACAAAGTGAAAAAAGTGATTGTTGCACACAAGAACAACAGGAAGAAAAGGCCGCTCTCCGAGGTGCAGGTGTTGCAGATTAACAAGAAAGTTATTAGTGAGCTGTTCTACAACAATATGGCTATTGTTTCCTCTACAGGAATATAAGATACTTGATAGGCCAGAAGACACAGTTTTGCACAAGATTAAACAACTTAGTTTTGCACAAAGAGAAAAAGGTGATTGCACAAAGAGAAAAAGGTGATTGCACAAAGAGAAAAAAGTGTTTTTTTTTGCACAGAAGAAAAAGTCGCTCATCAAGGTGGTGCTTGCAGATACAAAAACAAAGTCTTCATCAGTGAGCTGGTCTTCAAAAGTGGCTGCTGTGCTCTCCACAAGGTATTTAAGATACATGTAGGATAAAAAGAAAGTTTGCACAAAGAGAAAATAGTGATTTTACATCTTGAACAACTAGAAGAGAGATTTCAACCCCATCACGTTTGTAGACAAGAAACAAGTAGCAGGAAGCTGCCGGCTGACAACAACATGGCCTTCAATCTTACCCTAGGTATATAAAGTATAGAATTCAAATCATTTATGAAGATTAGTTTTTAGTTTTGTGTTTATTACAATGAGAAAAAAAGAAAGATTCATACCCCAACTTCTCGTGAGAAGATACAGAGTACCAGGGAGCTACTTGACTCCAAAATGGCTGCCGTTCCAGTAAAAGGTGAGATAGATATTGATAAGAAGAAAAGTAAGGTATACGCCAAGCTGATGCCAGGCCAATAGTTTAGTGAGTATAAAACAATTTGGCTACTTTCATCTTAAATATTCTCGAATTCTATTTCTTTCATTTTCAAGTTAAGTACCATGAAAATGAGGTAAGTTAATTTAAAGTGATCCATTAACTTCATAAGATTTTTCCAAAAGCGATATTTGAGACTTCAATCTTTTATCATGTTAAGATTCTTCTGAATGATGTGTGAAAGTTTCATAGAAATGAACCACGGTTAACCTAAGTTGAAAAAGTTAATTTTATCACCTTTTACCATTGATTTTGACTCCAATGAAAGAGTTCCTAGAAAGCTTTACATTCAATCATTAATTTTATTCTTCTGTTACCATAACCCAAACAAGGTACAAGAGAAATGTAGTGCTCCAAGTGATTTTGGTTGAATTTGACAAAGTTAATGGATCATTTTCAGTTCTCATGTATCAACCCACAGTCAGGCTGTCAAGAAGCACGCTTCATATTCCACCACCAATAACTGCACAACCCTATTAAGCGTTTAGGTTTAGTTCAATCTGGCTTTCATGTACATGTAGCACCATCCATATTCCATTATGATTACTGCTTTTTACAATTTATCTTTATATTTTGATTATGATGCATAATAAGTAAAATTTAGAAATGGATGATTTGCTCCCCGCAGTTGGGCTGTCATGGTGCAACATCCCAGAAATCATCATGATCCGCATCTACGAGAACCTGTCGTTCCAGGATAGAGCGAGGGCGTCACGCGTGTGCAAGCACTGGTACGATGTCTACAAGATGCCCGAGCTCTGGCACAAGTTTGAGTTTGAGTTCACCCAGGAGTCGACGTCCTACATCAAGTCCACCCCACCAAGACTGGTCAAGCAGGTCATTCAGCAGTACGCAAAGCACCTCAAATATGTCACCATCAAGGTGGACAGTCATCAGGTAAAAATATAGTAGATAAATGTTTTGATACAGTTTAATACAAATTTCTGTTGAAAGCAAACAGTATTATATTTATGTTGTATTTATTACCCAACCTTGACTAGTCCAGCAGGTTATCTTGTATTATGTGCAACACCAATATGTCACCAGCAAGCTATAGTACTAAGGTATGCTTAGTATAGTACTCAACTCGTATTTGTAATCTGTGTGAAGACTGTGAAACGAGTGATGCTGTTTCAGCACCCTTCAGGCAATTTACCAATTACTTTTTTGCGTCTTAAAGCATGTAAATATATAGTATCTTTATAGGTGCATGCTAAATTACAAAACTCATTTCTCCATTCATACAGAAATCTGCAGAGGCTGCGTGTGACATCCTGTCCCAGCTGGTCAACTGCTCCCTCAAGACCCTGGAGCTGATGCTGACCGCCAGACCCAGCTTCCACCTGGTCAACCCCGTCAAGCTTCTCACCCCACTGACCGTCGTCCTGGTCAACTCCCCCAGCCTGTCCTCCCTGGCTCTGGACGAGACACCTGTAGATGACCCCTGGCTGGAGAGCATGGCCGTCTCTAACAAGGATTCCCTCATGCTGCTCAAGATAGATAGCTGTCCCCTGGTGTCTTCAAGAGGTGAGGCAAATATTTAAAGAATTCTTGTTTTTATAGAGGAATATAATTCCATAGAGTTGTCATCATAATTGTAGTACTGGTTGTAAATTGCTTCTCTATTTTTAACATGGACTGAAAAGGACACTGTACCAATAGATGATCTGATCCTAGTGTATTTTTATCTCTTATTTAAATGTTATCCTTAATATCAATTTAAGATCATTGATTTATACAAAAAATTGTTTCTTAAAGCTGGGAGGTTAAAATTTGCTCTTATCAAGTATAGACAGCCATATGCCTGTGGATGCACCAGCCTAATTTTGTATAAAACCATGTACCTTTTTATAATCCTGGATGAGAGCAGAAAATGTGAAGTCAATGTCATAAATGCCTGGTCATCGGTCAGTATTGAACACATGACCCCATGGTAAAAAATCAAGCGCCCATCCAATCATTCCAGAACACCTCCAGTGTTCATATACTTCTTTTATGCCTTTTCTGTAGGTATGCTTCATTATCCTTTATTATACTTTTTCTGTAGGTATTCTTCATGTACGTTGTTTATAAATACTTTTTCTGTAGGTATTCTATTCTATTCTATTCTTCATGTTGCCTTATAAAATTTTTCTGTAGGTATGCTTCATGTTGCTGATACATGCAGACAGCTGCACGAGCTCAACATCAACTACATCCATGTGAGCGATGACCTCCTCCTGGCTCTGTCCCGGGAGGAGCACGTCAAGCTCAAACACCTGTGCGTCAACGTCATCTGCGAAGACAACGAGACGTCCGTCGAGCACCATGTCATCAAGAAGGAGAGCTGGGCCGCCCTGACCAAGCACTCTCCAGGAACCATCCTGTCCATGTGTTTCTTTGTCCTGCATGACACGGACTACTCCACATTCTTCACCTACGAGATGCCCGCAACGCACGTCTACTTCGGTCGCTCGGTGTCGCGCGACGTGCTGATCCGCATTGGGCAGAACTGCCCCAAGCTGCAGGAGTTGGTGGTGTGTGCCAACGGCAACCAGCCCCTAGACGAGCCAATCGTCACCATCGCCAGCAAGTGCAAGCAGCTGCACTCCCTGGGACTCGGGGAGTGTGAGGTGTCGTGCTCCTGTCTCGTGGAGGTGGCGCGCCTGTGTGGCGAACGCCTGACCGAGTTATTCATACGGGAAGAAGTGGTGATCGAGGATGACGCCTATGACATGGACTCAATGACGGCGAAGGTGTCGCAGTACCTAGGCAGGACCTGGAGTGTGGAGTGCATGCCCTTCTGGAACGAGTAGGTGCTTGACAAGGTTTTGTTTAGTGCATTATAACTTTTGTTTGATATATTCTTACTCCCCAGGGTTTACCTAGATCGAAGGTTATTCATAGGCATGAACAGTTACTACATGTAGCTTGCTCATCAATTTAGCAACTGCACGTGCATTCACTTTGTATGACACCTCAATGGGCAGACCCATTGGAAAGCACAGAGCTATAAATGCCTCAAGGACAAATGATTGAAAGGCAGTTTGGATTTGTATATCAGATGCGCTGTGCCATCTTGCGCAAGGCGCGTGCTCAGCACTGTGCATTGCATACAAACTAGCCTTGTTAAAAAAGGTGACCCATAGTCTAGCAACACAATGTATGACAACATATGAGCATTGCTCTGGATTATTATCTTTGCTTTATTTCCTTGGCTTCAAGTGGATTAACTATGTAAGCTAGTAAAGAAGATCACTTGGCTATGATATTGATGGAGATTACTAGTGCTTTTTTTTTGTCTTCAGTTTTTGGCATGCACACTATAATACAAATATGCTGTATATTTTAGAATTGCACTTGTTTCGTTGCTAGCTAGTAGATCTGTACATAATACATGCTTCATAATTGAATTGATACATAACCTTATATACAGAATTACAACATTGTTCAATGGCACATATGTTTGTATATATATCGGAATAATTTAATACAATTTTGAAATCTCATATAAAAGACTTTAATGGGTGTCACTGATGTTTTATGCTGGGTGGGGAAGGGGTGGGGGGGGGGTGGGGGAGGTGTTGATGGCAAAGGAATTTTATCAATTGAGTGGAGTGTGATGTGGCAGAGAGATATCCCTTCTCACAGTAGGGCCTTTTGGGCATTGGGAGTATGAACACGTGTACACGAATGTACACGAATGAAAACATTTGCATTTCATGAAAAGGTTTATAAATTATTTGTAGCCATAATATATTATTATTAATATGGAAACAAAAATAATCCTTAATAAAAATGTGGCATCTAACATGAAACAATAATAAATCAGGCCCACATCCAGGTGTGGTGCGTTGTGGTGTGCAAACGCAACCCCCCCCCCCCCCCCCCCCCCCCCAATTCAGAAAGGTCCACTTTTTCGGTCTCGAGTCCACTTTTTATCGGTCTCAAGTCCATACACGACTCTAAACCAGTGGTCTCGGTCTCGGGTTTTTGTAAATTACGCACCCCACCCCCCCCCCCCCCCCCCCCCTTAAAAAATCCTGGCTACTGGCCTGTAAATACAATGACCATAATATAATTATCAAAGGCTCATGACCATGATATTATTAGTGTATTAAAACAATAACTATACATTTTCATTAGACAAAATAGCAATGCCTAATATTCATTTTGATGGTTTGAAATGACTGTCATTTAAAACAGATGTTTTAAAATCATGAGTAAATTCCAAACAATTTTGCTAATTGCATGTATTTTTTTATATTCACATGTACATAGATGTCTGTGAGTTAAGAAATTTTACTTCAATTTGTATGTGCATAATTTCAAATGTACATGTGCATATCGTGAATAGTAGACTTACATACTGTATATGTACATGTAAAGAATGCAAGATGCACTGATAGCTTGTTCATTTCATATTGTGGTCAAACTGTTTACTAATGCATGTTGCCAGCCTCTTATCAAGATAATCAATGTGCACTCACTGCACTTTATGAAATATTAATGGGAGGTGAAGCTTGTTGCCATGGTGATATAGGCATTTGCTATGATGGAGTTGCAGCCGTGGGGATTGTGCAATTGGATACACTTTTATCTGATCAATCATAATATACAGTATCTATTGCAGACATTTTGTTTTCCTACCGATGATAAGATTGAATATCGCTGGTTACTGACAAAAACAGTTGTTTTTCATATTAAAACAATATTGAGTCCTGACTTGTTATTCTTTCTTTCTATTGAAATTTGAATATTTAGGTTACACGTTAGATGTATGAGTGAAAGTTTATTAAATTAATCTTTGTTCATTCTTACATGTAACTTAGTGCATCATCATGCTCAATTGATTTTTAAAATAAATATGCATTTTTATTTGAGTAAGAGATTCAGGGCAGTAGGAGGTAGAATATGAATTGAATTAGAAAGTTTTGTGATTCAAATAATATTGGAGTTAGGGCCTTTGCTTGTTTAAATGGATAGTAAAAAGATATTTAACTTTTTAAATTAAAATAGGTTTACACTAGCAACCAAAACATTAACATTTTATTGATTTGTTGATTTCAAATCCACCCCCAAAAAGGTACAATTTATTTTTGAAGAAATTAAAAAAAAAAAAAATTGGCTTTTACATTGATAATGATGATTTCCATGTTGAATCCTTATTTAAAAGTAAAACTGACGTTCATGATTTTTCCAAAAGAACCCGGTTCAGTCATCCAAGTATCTAATTTGCACCTTCTTGAATTATTATTCAATGACTGTTAATATGAAAGCGGCCTCCCAAATTAACGGTAAGAAATTAGCCATTAAGATTTCTTCCTACCATGCAACCATGGTTGATGATAAATGGATTTTGTAGTATTTTACTCACTAAAATTAACTTTTATCAGAACTCTCCATTTGCCTTCGGCACTGTCCCATGGAGGCCCGATGACATTTTCAAGTTCATTCTGAGATTATATAACAGCAATTTATCATTCATTTTCATTCCAGTGTGCTTGTACTTCTTATGTGTGTGACATGTCAATTGTTTTATAAGGTAATTTTACTGATAAGTTTGCATTAAAGTGATCCATTAACTTTATATATTTTTTCCAAAAGCAATATTTGAGACTTCAATCATATGCCAGTATCATTGTAAGATTCTTGAGAATGAAGTGAGATTTTCATAGAAAAGTAATAATGTTCACCTTGTGAAAAAAAAGAGTAAAGCGATGTCTGATTTTATCCCGATCGTTCGCTAGAAGTACATGTATACAAATGTTAATACTATGGAGGATTTAGTATCCAAACTCGGTTCAAAGCGTCTACAGACGCTTTCAAATTCAATCTTGAATATCTCCATAATTGGGGAGACATTTGAAAAATCTGAACCCATTTCCCTTACCATTTAATAGCCAAAGAACAAGAGAAGTGTGAAAGCTCCAAGTGATTTTGGTTGAATTTTGACAAAGTTAATGGATCACTTTAATCTAAATGGATTTATTTGTTAATGTATATCACATCTCTAATTTAAGATGATGTAACAGGGAATTTTCATTGAATTCCGTTATAAGGTGCTTGTACTTCTTGTGTGTGAAAAGGTTTATTTTTTCTCTTTTGTATATGAATCAAATATATCAAATTGTATGGTGCATTTTAATCACGATGAACATATTATAGTTTACAGTATTATGAACAGAGGCATTCACCAAAAATACATCATTCAGGGATAAGATTGTAAATGTTATGTAAGACTAGCCAGGACTCTACACTAACATTTGCCAGATTCAAGTGTCATAAATTCGAACTTTGCTGGCCTGATCGGGCATCTAAAATTTCAATTAACTGCTACTATAACTGAGAAAAACAAATATTACATGCTAATCTCATCTTAAACTTTTATAATTTAGCAAGACAGTGATCAGTTGAAAAACTGAATCATCATCAAAATTAATTCGAATTAATAATCTCCAAAGAGAAACAAAAATAATGATTTGCAATGCTTTACTTTATTGCTTATTTTCAGGCCAGTAAATTCCTTTTTGTGCTCTACAAAAACTGGAAATTAATTATTGAAAAAGGTTCGTGTGGAGCTCTGCACAGTATAGCATTCAAAGAGTGAAGAAACCTCAGCGTACTACCTGTGATGATACATTTTATCATATCTCCACATATTGAATCTCTGTCTGAGATACTTTACACATAAATAATGGTTAGTCTGTGAAGTGTAATTTGACTAATATTGCACAAATTTGTATTCATTCAATTGTTATTCCATTCATGATGTAATTTATTCAGAATATTACCTAGCATTTTGTATTGGTGCATTCTTATACAACCCCTCAAGTGCTAGATAACCAAACATTTTCTTTGCACCTCTTGAAGGTTCTAAATGTACAGTACCTAATGCCTATTATTTAAAATTGCTATCATTTAAACCTACATTAAATTACCAATGATTTAAATCTGAATTACCTAATAATGCCTGAAAAAATTTATACTGTAGAGGTGTGAAATTTGTGCTTGCTTGAACTTGATTCACATTTTGTCATTGCACAAAAATAAATTGCAGATATTTCCAAGTTTTTTTTATAGTTCTTTGCATCATGAAAATGTGACCAAAAAGAATAATTTGCTTAAAATATTCAGATTTGGTGACAGAGTGTGTTCAATGGAAATATAATGTTAACACTTGTCTTCTGTGATTAAGTTCATGTATATTTGTAATGTACTTGCCGTTAAAATATCAGGATACTTTTTTCTGAAGTTATAGTTTATCTAAAGTTGAATAAATATGTGATCAAAACAATGATGAATGGAACAAAAATCCCTTTATTAATAGAATGTGTACATGTTAATGATTATTGTATATATTTTAAGATAACAACATGATTGATGTATTTATGATTATAATATTTAGATATTTCATTTTCATGTAATATCTCACAAATGCCTATTATAAAGCACAAAGCATATATTGGGAAAATATTCAAGTAACATTATGTGCAAAAAAAATGTTTGTAAGCATTTGTTTCTGGCCAAATGTCTGTATATGTGTGTGTTTACTGTCAGTATTATTGATGTCATAATGTGATAAGAGAGTATCAGCATTGTGTGAATCAATTCATATTATAGTTGCTATTTATGCTGTATATGCTCATATAATAATGCATTGACATCATGTGTGTGTGTATTAAGCAATTTGTTATCTCGGGATATATCTCTGTCTCGCCTTCTTACATCCTAATGTTTTGCAATTCACAAATCTCTGATTAAATCTGTGCATAGGGATCTAAATTGTTCCGACATTGCTATACATTTTATTTTCTTAACCTATTCAAGTCTGTTTGATTTTGCTATAATATGCATTCTCAATAGGCCACAGCACAATTGTTTTGGAGACCTGTTATTCCTGCACATTAAAGGGATAGTACAGTTTTTGTTTGGAGGTCACTTCAAGAATTTTTGTTTCTTTATAAGGGAATGAAAAACTAAGTGTTACATTTGAAAGAGGTGCACAATTTTAAAGACTGCACAAACGTTGTTGGATCAAAATTGGTTCAGAAACAGCTGAAATATCCAGTGTCGAAAAACCCCAAACATAAGGGGGGAAATCTGTGTAAAAAAACAAAAAATACATTAAGTGTACCCCCCCCCCCCCCCCCCCCCCCCCCCCCCCCCCCCCCCCAATCAGTCAAACCAGGCTTTATCCCTGGAAATATCCATACATATATCCATCCCACTGGAATAAATGTTGGGGCCCAATATTTATTCAATAATTTAAGAACATATTTTTAAATCCTATACCGTATTTTAAATATATATATATACCACCGGTGGCTTTACTTTGTTTTTGATGATCTCTCTTTTGAATAATCATTTTAAACAAACATCACATTCACATTTTTTGATTAAAAAAAGGTTGAAACTTTCAGGTGTTTGGAGGATGCCCTCTTGTGTCAATGGCCATTATTTTTAAATAGCCCTGTAATTTAGCCATTTGTTTTTCAACCATTTGAGCATCATTGAATTCATTTGGACCAGAACTGTACTATCCCTTTCAGTGCACATTTTAACTCCATAATTAGTATTCTAGCCAGTCAGCTAAGAGTGCTAAAAGATAAATACAATTACAGAACGTGGAAGCCTCTCAAAGAAAGGTTATTTTCTTAATTAACCTTCAAATTCACAGATCTTCATTTTTCGAGAGTGCAAACATATTCCAAGAATCTTATTAGAACATGTACTAGTATGTTATTATTATCTGTCAGTTTTGTGCAATCCTCTTTTCTTCTCACATACCCTCTCTATTCCTCTTCCCCCCTCCCTATCTCGGTTCCATGTAAAAATGCCAGTGGAAAAAAATGTCAGAGAAAATATGCCAGAGGTAAAAATGCCAGAGGTGAAAATGTCGGTGGGAAAAATGCCAGTGGAGAAAATGCCAGTGATAAAAATGCCAGAGGTAAAAGTGCATTTTTTTCAACTGACATTATTACAACTGGCATTTTACCTGACACGGCTCTTATCTCCCTATGTATGTGTTTCAATCTGATCAACTCTCTTTCGTTCCATTTGTGTAAGAACGTTGAATATATGACTATTATTCTTTCTGGGTTTGCATTTACCAAATATTGCATGAAACGCCTTTTGTAATGTGCCTGTAAATATGAGACCAAAAAATAAATGACTCTATATTGCAATGATTACTTTTTATATGCTAGAGAGCATGCACTCAAATAGAGTGTTATGTGTTTGAAATGTTGAGTAGCACATATTAGTAACTTAGTATTAAAGACTATAGTTGTTTAGATTCTGCCCTTAACAATTGTCTTCTAAAAGTAAAGGTGACTATTTTGTGGTGAAGCCACATGAATTAACCTGTTCCCTTTGTGATTCTGAAATCTCCATAGACTTTGTACACACCCCACCAGGTTCATGAGTCAAGGGGTTAAAAAGAACTGTCTTTAGAATGCATGTGACGTTTGTGTCAGTAGTGGTGGAAGAGGGGATATGTGGAACCTACATGTACACCCATACTACACATGCACATGCAAGTGTATAGGTAGCTGTTTTGTCAATTTATTGCAGGGATTTGAATAATTTAGTACATGCATGTGCCCCCTCACACATAGCAACATTTGTACACTGCTGTACACGTGCAAAATACTCAGAGAGGGGGTGGGGCATTATTTGAAACAAGATGTAAAGATAATAAACGAGGAACAAAGACAAAGAAGGTAGTGGCGGCGCCAGGGGGCAATCTGCCTCCCCCCCCCCCCCCCCTGCCAGTTAGAAATTGTTTTTTTTCCCCCTTATACACCATTTTGCCCATCTCCCCCTTTAAAATCTTGGAGCCACCATTGAAAGAAGGCCAAATTAATAGTCTATAGTTTAAGGGTTTTGCTTGTTTGTACACGAGTGGGATTAAACATGAACATGCCATCAAAATCATTGTGCTCCTTTTATTTTACAATAGTTTCATTGCATGTATTATAAATTCATATCTCTTCGAGTCTTGCTTACGATGAGAAGTCGCATTGTATATTAATTTTGTTGCTATTATTACTACTATGAATGAATGATGCACAGTGTAGGTTATGTTTACTACAGTATTTAATCAAGATTTGGCAGCATACTGGTTATTGCTGGAACGTGTCAGTATCATTTAAAAAAGGGAATTAATAAAAAACAGATGTGTGAAATTCACCATATAAGGATCATATCCAGAATTTTGTAATGATGAATGTTATATTTATATTGGACATGAAAATGAGGTATAGAGTTTGCTCAAGCGTATTATTATATTCTACTTTTAGCTACATTAGAGAGAAATGGATGCTTGCATATATCAAGAATTTCACCAATAATTGTTAGGGTTATGATTACATGTAGGTCACTTATTGAAGAGCCAACTAGTGTTTCCTACTTAGTGTTACTGGCCCGGATTCACACAGCAGGTTTGTAGGAGGTTTGTACAAACCATGGTTTATCCATGGTCTACATCTACATGTATGGAGTGCTGCTCGTATACAAGTAAAACTATTTATAATTTCTAATGATACGACTGTTAGTGCTTGCTAACCAGCAAATTTCACCATGTGAGAAGACAAACATTTATTTGGTACATTTTGTAAATGTGTACCATCAACATTGTTAACAAGTAAGGAGAGTACATTCCTTCTCCATCAGTTTACAAATGGCACTCCATAGATGTAGACCATGGATAAACCATGGTTTGTACAAACCTCCTACAAACCTGCTTTGTGAATCCGAGCCATAGTCTCTGCAGTGATGTATTGTAGTGGAATATATAGATATATGAATATTGCTCAAACACCGTTTTGTAATTGTCATATTTGTTTTTGCGTCACACATATTACATTGTGTCTTGTCCTTCAACATTTTTTCTATGAGGCATTTGCAGTAATTACCTTGTATATGCAGTAATTACTTTGTATGCTGTATAAAATTGTATCCAGATTATTAAAGTTTTAACTTTCAAAAACTTCAAAAATATTGTACAATTCTGTTATTTTAGGATGCATGTTTGATGGGATGTACGCTATTGTTTTATGTTTGTGTGTGTGCATTTGTGTGTGTGCATGCGTGTGTGTTTGTGGGGGCTAGGCCAAATACTCTACCATTTATAAATTTCATTGCTATGTCTACTATCAAAATATTTTTGTTTAAATTATTCATTCATTGCCTGCATAAAAACATGTTCCTCTTGTTAATGTCATTGATTAATGAGAACATGGACCTATTAAAGGGACTTAGTAACATTGTCCAAATCCTCAAAATAAAATTTTAATTATAGCGGTTCCCTCATACCTTGTATTCGTATTACCAATAAAATCATGGGACAGGTTTCGGTTTTCAAATTTCCCTTTCGTTACAAAGATATGTACGATCGAAGTATTTAGATAAGTAAAACTCCGGTGGAGTTTTTCTTACTGTGTACAAAGTGAGTGCAGTGAGTTAGTGACTATCACTTTGCATTTTCGCTCATTACTTGGCCATGCAATGTCCATTTGACTTGAAATGTTCACACAATACCCTGTGGACATATGAGATAACAACAATATACATTGCATCAACCATTCATCACTTTTTGCACATGTCAACAAAGTTACGTAGATCCCTTTAACAATGGAAAGAGTATGAGTTGCTGATCCCTTTCATCTGCCATGTATTGGCCATCTATTGGCTCTTGACATGTGTGAAAACGTGTTGATTGCTCGGATCGTGAATATCCTATGCATATTTGGTCTAGCGAACCCAAAACATATTTTATTCAAAAATAAAAGAACGATTTTTGCTTTGGGTACTTTTGTACACACATACCAAACCAGTTTGGAAAATATGCAAAGAATTTGTAATATCTAGTAAATACTATGAAATGTATTGTTTCTGTATAAATACAAAAAGAACTTAGTATACACAACTCTTCATTGAATTGTGTGACTAATTCATAAAATATGTTAAAGGATAAGAAATCTTTAACAATTTCCTCTCTTTCCACAACAGTGGTCATCATAAGATCAAGGGGATTAACCACACATTGATACCACGGCGGTATCTTCCAATGTATTCTACAAGTGAATACACATATTATATGTATTGAAATACGTTGGTCTATCTGGGTCGGTGTAAACAAATAACAGTAGTACAAAAAGTTATACAAAAAACAGTGTGAAAATGTTTTCATGAGGTGTTGTATTTTCCTACTACTATTATTATGTACTTTGTCCATTGTTAGTAGGTCCATGTTTAGAACAAGCACACGGGTGAATAGCCATGTCCTCATAAGCCAATACATGTACAGAATATATCTTACAAGATGAACTTTCTGTTTTCATAATATATTTTACTGGTTTAACATTCAGGCAGCATCATTTTGTATTTCAATGAAAACTTTTATACGATATACAATATAATTAGATATTGTTGAAGGCCAGCTAATTCCTTGTTTTGCTTACTGTAAAATAAGATAAAAAATCATGTCACTTCTAGTTATAATTTAAATTTCCTCTTGGGTATCACTAATAAGAAATAATTGAAATAATCCATGTTCCAGGGTTGCCAACTTTGAAGCAGAGGTGAGCGTGTGAGTTTGAGACATTGCGAGGGAGCGGAGCGATCGAGCACGCACGGGCCGGTAGCGAGGGCGCGAAGCGCCTGAGAGGGGGGAGGGTGTGGGAGGGGGGTGTCCCCCTTCCCACAGTAGGGAGCTTTTGCAATTTTGAACTTGAAATTGTGCAATCTGATGCATACCTAATGAGGTAAAATAACATTTCATATACAGTCATTAAACACCGTAATGGGCGGATTTTGCCGGAAAACGCGCGTATTATCATTTGCACGACATACGGAACGCCTGAACGTTAATATACGTATTTAATATATGCTTTTTTTGTTGCTTTTTTTCAATATGCTTCTAAGGCGTGTGATATTAAGAGATCTGCGTGAGAGCGTGAGAGAGGGGTGAAATGCGTGTGTCACACGCTCAATGCGTGAGACTTGGCAACCCTGATGTTCTTGATAACAATGTTCTCTGCATCATTTGCCTACTGAAGGCTACCTTGTTTTGAAACAGTCCATGTTCAAATGACGTTGCAGCAGACACTACTCTACAAAAGTGGTTTAGTTAGCTTCAATGACATTTGAATGCAGACTCTTTCAAAACAAGGCATCCTCAAGGTTTTCAATTACAATCATGGAACAGCGCTTACAGTTATACCTCAGAGGAAACTTGTACGACTAGAAGTGTTGTCAATAATGAGCTGCTGTCATATGTTTTGTACATGAAATATTTCACAGACAAAAATTGATATCAAATACGATTCTAGGCTGCTTGAAAATGTATCAATGAGGCTACAGAGGCAATGTCAAAAGAGATTTATGTTAATGCATGAATGGTCATAACTTTCTTATTTCTTGACCAATTTCACTAATCATTTACATTATTCGCATGGGCATAGGGGGGGGGGGGGGGAGGGGGGCTGAGGTTCCTTCTCCCAAATTTTCACCTGACAAGCAAAACAAAAAAGAAAAACAAAAGGGTCTCCTCTATTTGATGCCCGGAAATGGCATGTTTTCAATTTTTAAGTCCAAAAGAACACGAATATGAGACGGTTATATTAATACGAGATGGTTTTCCTGAAAAAAACAAAAACATGAAATTCCAGAATGTATCATGATTTTGCCCTAATATGATTTGAATTTGCCCGTATATAATATGACTTTGCTCGATTATGACATGATTTTGCCCGAATATTACATGATTTGCCCGATTATGGTCGTTTTCAAAACCCCAGGGGGGCTGCATCACCCCCCCCCCCCACCCACCCTGCCTTCTACGCCCTATAATTATTCCTCTCATTCATAATGCTAAAAATCCCCACGATAATGCAGATGAACTCTGCTACTTTTAAAATCAATTTCCACTTCAATCATAGGTCTGACAACCTTACAATTGTAATATAATTTCACATGTACAATAAATATATTGAGTTGTTCATTGAGTGCTTCAAGTACCCTAATCATTTTCGTAGATTATACATATAGGTCATGATAGGTCATGTTAGAGGAGTGATAATTATTCCATACCCTGTACAAAAATTGGCAAATAAGATAACTTACATTAATTTACAAGACATAGGCTAAATGAGAGACAACCAGGTTTCTGGTGTAGTTTATGGAGCTGTGTTCTATGTGAAGCTTTTTTGCTTCTCCGACCCTACTCAGTATCTTGTAATAGTGGTAGTTTGCATTATAATCTTATTTTTTAAAGAATTTTCTTGACTATAGTAAACTTCTGCACAGATATAAAATCAAATTTAAAGAAATATAATAATGAAAAAATGCTGGGTAGAGTCCGAAAATCAGAAAAGATATGCACAGAACAAAGCTCAGTCAACTACACAGGAAGCTGGTTTACATTGGTCTTCTGATCAGAACAACTCAGCATTGCCAATATGTATTATGGGGTAGGACAAGTTAGAACTGGAATGGTGGCAGGAAAAGAAAGTTGTATACAAAAATATACAAAAATTTTTAATCTAAATGTCCACAACCACTAATAAGTAGCCTAATACATACAGAAGATCAGATTTTCATAATAATTTCAGTTTTATAATCAGTACTTATATACACAAAATAATCTCTCTTTATCATTTATATACATCGGTAGTAAAAAAAAAAAAAAAAAAAAAAATTCTTTACATAATATATATAATATCACTGTCAACTGTCCTTTGTGTGTTTCCTGTGAAAAATGTCTATGGTTGTTTCATGGCATTTCCTGAGATCCATATCACAAAATCCCACGCTGAACTGCCCCGTTCTCTTGAAGTAATCTAAGCCGCGACCAATCTTGACAATCCACCCATTGTTGAACCTAATGAGTGAAATATAAAGATAGTATATAATTATTAACTAAAGGAATTCCATAATTACACCAAATAAAGGGAGAAGGTGAATTCTATTACAGGCTGACATCAACTTACAGAACACCATACAGTTGAACCTCTTTTATAGCTATTTTAAAGAGGTACCTGATATAGCCAGGTAATTTCATAGGTCCAGGTTCAATGTATTGTAACGAGATATCCGATATGACAAGGTAAATTTAATGGGACACAAGGTGCTCATTATAATGAGGTTTCACTGTATTTGAATACTGTAAACATTGTTATTTTTGCGCGATTAATATTTCGCGCTGAGCGACACAGAAACACATTCGCAGGTTTTTAATTTCGCGGCCGAGCAAGTGTTCACACACATTGCAAATCGCGTATTTATATTCGCGGACGCTGACATCAGCGCGAAATCCGTGAAAATTAATGCACTGCGAACATTACCACGTTTACAGTATCATACAACGACCTTACAGTTCATCTTAAGAACAGCTCATCAAGATCAAAGGAAAGGAAAAGGAAACCCAGAGATATAGTCATTTTGAAATACAGAGCTGAATAAGAGAAGTAAATAATTGGTAAAAGTTTGAGAAAAAAACGGTCAAGAAATAAGAAAGTTATGACTGTTTGTCCTACCAAAATTACAATATCTCTCAAATTAGGCACCCTGTCTTATTGTACTGACATCAGTGCGGATCTGTCATATGTTTCATACATGAGAAGGAAAAAAATATCTTATTCGCTGATGGATTGTATTACATGACATAGCCATACATGTAGGAACAAATTAGAGATACTCTATGTACCGTAAACCGGGGTGACTTTGGCCGCCAGGGTGACTTTTGCCACTTTTTGAGATTGATGTACAGTCAAACCTGTCTATAGTGGCCACCCAAGGGAGACAAGAAATGTGGCCACTGTAGACAGGTGACCTATATAGACAGGTTCAATTACACTGTTTTTCTCTGCAAGGGATCACTTTGAGTGGCCACTATAGGCAGGTTGGCTGCTATAGACAGGTGGCCGCTAAGACAGCTTTGACTGTATTTTCATCAAGCCTCACTTTTTAGAACAAATTTCTTATTGATTCAAATATATTCATATAGGGTAATGTTAAGAATCAGAAATTAGTTCTAAAGAGTGAGACTTGATGAAAATACATCCTTCTCAAAAAGTGGCCAAAGTCACCCCGGCGGCCAAAGTCACCCCGGTTTACGGTTGGTGTTTTTCAAAGAAAAGTTGAAATAATTTCATGAAGCAGGTACGTCCAAACGGACGACACAAATGAGAGAGTGCGCCAACATTTGTGGTTATTCTGTACAGTATCAAAGGTGAAATTTGTGTGCACTAGGCAGTTTGACTTCTAGTTACTTCTTACTTATTAGATATGCATTACTTCTAGGTGCATCTATAAACTGTACCACACTCTCTGCAGAGAACACTGTCAGAATCAATACATAAATCAGCAATATATAATGCATCATATGCATTAGTTATGAGCTGGCTAAGAAATGGCCTTTGGGATACAGGAGGCATATTGCTAAATCGTTTTCCTATTGAAGTAGCATGTGGGATAACTACAAAGGGGAGCATGCAGTGATAGAGGAAAAGTATTAAGCCTTTATTTTCCTTGTATTCTACAAGATTCCAGACCAGTGGTGTAGCATGGTCAGACTGATTTTGTTTTTGTTTTTTTTTGGGGGGGGGGGGGGGGGGGTGAGGGTGCAATTTATTGGAGGCATACCTATGTATTTCTTTATATGTTCATAGAGTTTTCTGTTTTTTATTGTTTATGTCAAATTGTGCCCCCAACCCCATGTCACCCGTTGCTACGCCACTGTTCCAAACAGGTCTTGATCATTCATTTTTCTATAAAGTAGCGCTATAGCATATGGCATAACCATAGAAACCAACATTTTGGGAATAGGAGGATGAAAGGGGAAAAGTGCAAGCCTTTATTTTCCCTTGTACTTTCACCCTACAAGATGCCAAACAGAAGGCATTGCTCAATCATTTTCCTATTTACAAGTAAGATGCGGCAGTACCCCATGTGGGGGAGGGTGGGGGGGGGGGGGGGGGGGGGGGGGCAATGAGAGATTGCAGATACTATGTTTATCTCTTTATTCTATAGCATTTCAGAATACTGTTCATTAATACTGTTCATTAATACATGTTCGATTCTGATCAAGAGGTACTGTTCAACCGTGTTCCTATTAAGAAAGTTGCCAGACCAGGCACAATGAGGGAGGGGTGTTGAGAGGAACCAGGATACCACACCAGGCACAATGAGGGAGGGGTGTTGAGAGGAACCAGGATACCACACCAGGCACAATGAGGGAGGGGTGTTGAGAGGTACCAGGATACCACACCAGGCACAATGAGGGAGGGGGTGTTGAGAGGAACCAGGATACCACACCAGGCACAATGAGGGAGGGGGTGTTGAGAGGAACCAGGATACCACACCAGGCACAATGAGGGAGGGGGTGTTGAGAGGAACCAGGATACCACACCAGGCACAATGAGGGAGGGGTGTTGAGAGGAACCAGGATACCACACCAGGCACAATGAGGGAGGGGGTGTTGAGAGGAACCAGGATACCACACCAGGCACAATGAGGGAGGGGGTGTTGAGAGGAACCAGGATACCACACCAGGCACAATGAGGGAGGGGGTGTTGAGAGGAACCAGGATACCACACCAGGCACAATGAGGGAGGGGTGTTGAGAGGAACCAGGATACCACACCAGGCACAATGAGGGAGGGGTGTTGAGAGGAACCAGGATACCACACCAGGCACAATGAGGGAGGGGGTGTTGAGAGGAACCAGGATACCACACCAGGCACAATGAGGGAGGGGGTGGAGGTACCAGGATACCAGCTTCAAATTGGCCATTGTTCTAAATATTGTGAGATTCAATTGGCGGAGGCATAGAAAGTACCTTAGTGCATATCTCTTTCTCTACCAAAGATGTTTGAATTTATTGGTTTGTGATTGGACTGTTGTGAGTGCATACCTGACTTCTCTGTCATGGAGAGTGTCTGAGTATGAGATCTCCAACTGAACTCCATGGTCGGACAGACTCCGTCGCAACTCATCCAGCTTCTGATTCTGCTGCTGGACATTCTAAAGTCATACAAATATAATGTCAGATGATAAATTAAGAAAAAATACTGCTGAAAACTGCTTATCTACTAAAAATTCTCCAGTGTATCAACTATAAAGACTATTTTAAACAATACATATGTTGTTGTATATTACAGATAATTAATTCATACTAATTTATAACATTTTTTTTTTCATTTACTTTGTCACTAATTATTCTCACAAGGTGGAAATGTTTATAGCTTGCTTTCCATATTAAACACAGTGGTCTAAACCATAGTTTCAAATGATGTCATATGAAGCATTAGTTTTAAATGGGTTAAATAGCGAGATGATTGAAAACCACCAAGCCATACCTCATCTTGTCCCGTCAACAGGTAGATCTTCTTGATGGGCGCAACTGATGACACAAGAAGCTCGCAGAATCGCAAGAAATTGATGATTTGGTGGTTGCTCCTGATGTAAGGGTCCTCCACGTGGACCTCTCTCACTGTGTCATCCAGGAGGTGGCTGAATGTGGACCGGTAGCTGTGACCCGTAGAGTCATTGGCAATTTGGATCTGTTCATGATACTTGCCAGCTATTAAAAGATAAAGCAAACAAAATCAAAGTCAACATTGTTTTTTAAAAAAGAGTCTCTATGAGGACCTCACTCACAGGGGAAGTAGTTGTCTGTAGGGTCACTGACAAATTGGATCTGTTTATGATACTAGCCAAGTGAAAGAGAAATAGAAAACAAAGGAAAGACAAGACATCATTTGAAATACATATATAGCAAATAGCTCCACCTATCTAGAAATTATATTCTAAGATGCAGATAGAAAAGAAAGAATGAAAGAGAAGAGATGGTAGAGGTAAATAAGTTAAACCGAAATACCAATATTTATGTGATTTAATTTAGTCTTGAACGCCTGTCACAGTAGACATACATTTAACAAACCTTCTATCTGTGCATCAACATGACCCTTGAGTTTCTCTGCTCTCTCCATGTACTGCTCAATCTTCTGTCGGAATGCTTGCTTCTTCAGCTGATCAGTGGTTCCTATAGAGTTAAAAGGAAATCAGAACATGTTATTACAAAGATATGCTAGCCTTTTCACAATAGGGACCTGCTATACCAAAATAAATAGGTTTATGAACCAGGTGAGAGACGACATGGGGGCTGTCAGTATATAACAGACACGATACACTGGACTGAGGAGTTCAATCTGCCGTGGTGACCCTAAGTATTGAAATAAACAGGGGAAAAAGAAAAATAATATAATTTACCAATAGACCATAAATTATATCAAATTATCATAACGGTATGTTTACCTTTAACTAAATTACGAAGGGAAAACAGTTTTTAGTAGGCTGAAAACTTTGCCTATGAACTAAAAGCATCATGCACGACAGTTCAACACTGCAATGCAACCCTTCAGTGGTGAAGCATACGTGGTCAGACTAATTAGAAAGGCACACAAATAATTGTGTTTGTGGGAGGTGGGGAGAGGGGGGGGAGGTGGGGAGAGAGGGGGGGGGGGGGGAGTCGGGGGTTCACCTTTTAAGTATTTCTTTATTTTTCCCCAAATTTTCCCCTTCTTTTTTGTTAACTGTTTTTGTCAAATTATTGCCCCCCCCCCCTCGCTTATAGCTGCGCCACTACGAATTGCAAACCTAGCAAGCGCAATGTCCTCACCTTTCAAGACATCCATCAGAAGTTTGATGCCTTCCTTGTAGCACACCAGCGCCTCCTCCGCCCGTCCCTTGGAATCCTGCTCTACCGCCCTCTTGAGAAGGCCGATGGCAGACGTCTCCACTCCACTCAGAGCAGAATTACTCATCTTCTTGTCTCTCTGAACATCATATATACTTCAAAATCTGGATGGGGCAAATATGGCAAGGAAATATAAAATACATGTATGATAAAATACTGAACTTATATTTTGGGGCTATAACAAAGTGTTGCTACGCCATGTCCACAATAATATCATCCTTAGCTCAGCTGGACAATGATAATACGGATACCATTATGAGACACTGATAATATCAGATTCAGCTAGAGTTCCAGACAAAACTTTATCACAAGTTGTTACGCTTCAAATACTGAGGATCTAGATTCTATGACTGTCTTGGGATTGGCAATCCTGCACTTTAGTGGGTTATATTGTTTTTGCTGAATTTTGGTTGCTAACTTCAATTTTCATACTGCCCATAGTCCTAGCCACTAAATCTAATTATAACCAATAAATCTAACTTATATTATTATATAGCCACTAAATCTAACCATAGCCCCCAAATCTGACTTATAGCCACTAAATCTGACCTATAGCCACTAAATCTGACCTATAGCCACCAAATTTAGGCCCTTTATTAGGGTTACGGTTAGGGTTGAAGTTAGCGACCACAAATAATATAGCCTACTAAAGTAAAGTGCAAGATTGCCGAAATATTGACCCTTTCCATGCAATGTAATATAGACATGCATGTACACTGTTTCAATGTTGTCTGATTCACAGAACAGTCACACATCAGCTAGCAAACACTTAGGCAATATGATTAGAGCTTTCGGGAGTCTCAATACATCAAGTGGGGTCATATTTCTAGTTTAATGAAGTTAATTCCCCTAGCCTAATTGATGCCGGCTAGGACTATAGCTGGGTCACAACAGCACACATAATAGTAGATCGACAAATCTATCGCTTTCATGGCCTTTTTGACATTATATTGTCATGTTCACTGTTTAGAATGCCGACAGTGAACATGACAATAATAATGTCAAAAAGGCCATGAAAGCGATAGATTTGTCGATCTATTAATTAATAGCAAAACACAAATATTTGAACACAACACACAAGTCACAACACACGCTAGTTTGTTAGAAAACGTAACAATCTATTAATCTGTTTATTACTAAAACCTTTACTTTAAATAATTTCAATTTTTTGTTTAATTTTAGAATTTATAATTATATAAATTATAATTTTATATTTTGCACAAGGTCAAGAGATCGTCATAATATTTAATTAATATTATTAGTGTATTGTTATTGAAAGTAAAACTAGGTAATATCTACATTTAATCATATTATCGTCAACCAGTCTACAATGCATAATCATTTAGTCATTATATAAATTATAACATAGAAAATGTGAAATTTCAAACATTCATCTGTTCATGTAACAATTTGTTTTGATTACGGTCTAGACTATAATAACAAGACAAAATACTGCACACATGGGACTGAGCTGCTGTCATTCACGGTCATGAAGCTACAGAACCAGCTCGTTTTGAGCACGAACCGTTAAGTTCCGGACTCTAGAATTTCCATTAGCGCCCCGATTAAGGTTAAGGTAAGTTTATTTTATATTTAGATTCATACTCAACACCATTAAAAACGTATTATCAATACATACATTGCACAGCGTCTTGTGTTTTCCTTTCCCAAAATGATTTTCCAGGACAAAAGATTGCGAGTCAAATGGAGTTAAATGAACCGGATTGATGCTGCACATCATCGGGGCAGCTTCGGCGCAGCTTTAAAGCTCGTGCCGCTGCTGGCGGCCGGGCATGCTGAATTCCCGATCCTCTCGTCATCGTCAGCTGCCCAATAATATTTCGCAATGCATGCAGGCAATATGATTTAGATTTTAATACACAATGTCAATGACGTGATGTTTATTCCGGGTTTGTTTATCATACAATTTATGACATAGTCAAGACTTGATTTGTTGTTGCTGTTGTAATATGTAGAATTTTGTAGACAATCTTCAGAACATTTTGACCAATGGCACAATTATTTGCATGTGTATGTTAATCAATTTAATTTGATTTGTAAATAACGGCATTCTCTTCGAAGACGTGGACTAAAAGTAAAAGAACCAATGTTCTAGGTTCTATGCAATTTGTATAGCGCATCTGCCATCTGTTCTTTTACTTAGTCATACATGCCAACTTGCCAAGTCGTGGGCCGCATGCGCGTAGCGCACGTCTTTGAAGAGAATGCTTAAAAGGCTAAATAACAAATTACGAATTATGATACTTGATAGTGGTGATACTGATAGTGATACTGATACAGTCAAAACAGAGACATCAGCTCAAGACTGTCCAGTCAGTTAAGACATTGGCTGAAGTTTAGTTTTAATAATTTTATGTCATGTTTTTGTCTCTTTACAGAATGATTAATAAACATGAAGTGGGTAGGCAGTTGATTCCATCACATCGGCCAACCATTTGCTGTAGACTGTACTACATAGTCGTCTCAGATGTTTAGAAATCCTAAGCTCTGTTTGACTTTCAGCTAGGCAAGGGATTATCAAGACTAGGCCTACACATTTGTTATTAAAGCTCATTGCCTCAGTCCGTCAGAGCATCACAAGTGAGATTGGAAGTCTGCTGATCAGTGTTAAAAGAGTGGAAAAGCCTAACAGAGGATTAACATAAGTTAGAAGAAGAAGAAATAGCAGTAGCTGGGTTGTTGACTATAGGAATACGGTAACCGGTCATATCTTGCAGGGGTAGGAATTAGAAGTATACCGTTACCATGGCGTCATGGCTGTTTGGAACTCCCAAGAGCAACCTTCCTGACGTCACGCCACTCCAAGCTCAGCGAAGCAAACAGATCGACTCACTCAGGAATCTGAATCCAAAGTAAGATTTAGAACAATATTATTTTTAAGCTCCATTGTATGCTGCCATATTTATAAAGAAATAATTCTGTTCATCGTTCCTTATTTTTGCTTGTTTGTGACTATATTTTGTTTCACATGGCCTGATAGCAAAGCACATGTATACTTAATGATTAGGAAGTTGAATAAGTTGCTAATTGCAAATTAAATTCCACGATCCAACCTGTTCACTGATCACCTGATTCAATGGCATGCTTCATTAAATTTGCAAGTTATTAAAACACTATTCACATTTTTAAATCTTTACATGGCACTTTTGCTCATAGATCAATGGCATCTGAATACCCTTACATTGATTTTTATTATTTGACAGTGTGGCCGAACTGAAGCGGGATGAGGAGTATAGGATTGCTTTCACATGTGGAACAAACCAGGTGTCCTTCACTATGTAAGTACAACCAAACCTGCTCTAGCAACCCCATGTCTTCAAAGAGCACAGTGCCACAAATACAAAGACCACTATTCTTGTTTCCCCATAAAGTAGTTGACCTGTAAATGACATCTGTTTACAGACCAATTCCTCAGCACTAGTAGATCGATATTCGATACCACTTTTTATGTAGCCCTTGCATGGTCTTTTTCTATAGATTTGACTATATATCACATGATGATGATGATAATGATGATGATGATAATGATGATGATGATAATGATGATGATGACAACGACGATGATGATGATGAAGATCGAAAATGAACATAACATTAATGTTTTAACTGATTAAATGTATTTTTTCTTCTCCCCTGCAGCTTCTTACCCCCAGAATTTCCTCAGGCCAAGCCAGTGATCCGAGTTTCTCCACCAATGAGACACCGTCTTGTGGATGAAAACATGCAGATAGTCTATTACCTGCCCCTAGTCAATGTGAGTTAGTCCCCTTAATTCCTCATTATGGGTATGGTACTGTAACTATTTTTTATGCCTCCGCCAACGAAGTGGCCGGAGGCATTATGTTTTCGGGTTGTCCGTCCGTCCGTCCGTACGACTGTCCGTACGACTGTCCGTACGACTGTCCGTACGTACGTCCGTACGTACGTCCCGTTTTCGTTCTCACGATATCTCAAGAACCGGTTGACCGATCAATTTCAAACTTGATACGAGTGTACATATTGGGGTGACAATGATCTGATTAGATTTTGAGGTTCATGAGGTCAAAGGTCAAGGTCACAGGACTCAATATATGTTAAAAAATGCCTCGTTCTCGCGATATCTCAAGAACCGGTTGACGGATCAATTTTAAACTTGGTATGACTGTACATATTGGGATGACATGGATCTGATTAGATTTTGGGGTTCATGAGTTCAAAGGTCAAGGTCACAGGACTCAATATATGTTTAAAAATGCCTAGTTCTCGCGATATCTCGAGAACCTCTGACAGATCAAATTCAAACTTGGTATGAGTGTATATATTGGGGTGACAATGATCTGATTAGATTGTGGGGTATATGAGGTCAAAGGTCAAAGGTCAAGGTCGCAGGACTCAATATATGTTCAAAAATGCCTTGTTCTCGCGATATCTTGAGAACCTGTTGACAGATCAAATTCAAACTTGGTATGAGTGTATATATTGGGAAGACAATGATCTGATTAGATTTTGGGGTTCATGAGGTCAAAGGTCAAGGTCACAGGACTCAATATATGTGCAAAAAAGCATCCTTCTCGCGATATCTCAAGAACCGTTTGACAGATCAATTTTAAACTTGGAATGAGTTACATATACATCGGGGTGGCAATGATTGGATTAGATTTGGGGATCATGAGGTCAAAGGTCAAGGTCACATGACTCGAAATATATGCAAAAATGGCTTGTAATGGCAAAATCTGAAGAACTGAATGTCAGATTTCAGTCTAACTTGGTACCTGAATTTTTGTTGGGAGCCAATGTAGCCATCAAAGTTTGGGGTCTATGGTCAAGGTCACAGAACTCAAAATATATATGAATTTTTTTTTTTCAGTGCACGTTATTTTGGGCTTGATATTAAAAATCGCGTCATAGCGGAGGCATAATTTTCGACTGCGCGCAGTCGAAGATCCATCTAGTTTTTATAGAGATAATGCAGGGCAACACACTTCTTTAGATAGTGGCCCAGTTGGGCCGGTAAAAATATGTTCCTTTCAATTTTTGGTGGCCTGAAACATAGTTTTGCTGCCACCAAAATGTCTTAATTAATGTAACCATGTACCTGTCTACTATTCAATATATAATAATTGTATTCTTTGATAGTCTTAATACAAAATGTTGATTGTATGGAAAAGACTTGGCATGGAAGAATATGTCAGATTTTCATTCTAGTCCCAATTATGTTGTCAGTTTGAAGTTCTTGTTGGACAATCAGCTAGGCCACCAAAATATGACTTTCATAATTGTTTGCTGGCCAGTAGTCCAGTGTTAGTATTGGGCCCTGGATTATGATTTTCTAGTGGAATGAATTATATTGTTATTGTGTGGCCTGGAGCTGGTGTAGCTTAGTAGTCCTTATAATGTTATCTGGAGAAATCTTCAATAATTTTGTAAGATTTGTATCTATAGTAAAAATATTCAATTTAAGTGACTGATTAACAGAAATTTAAAATGTGTTAGTCAATGGATTACTAACTGGATAATGTTGTCAATTTATTGGTAGGTGAGTGTAGGCAGATGAATCTATTTTATATATTGGTTGATAAAGCCAGAGGTAAACTGATCACTTGTATGAAACCTATTTTATAAAATTAAATTAAATCTTGATCGAGGTGGTGGTTTTACCAAGTGTGATCTGATCTGTTACATAAAGAATGTTCTAATATAATTTTGGGGGCTTTATTGACTCAAAATATTTCATTCATATTTAAAGTGTTTCATTCCATTTTTTATTTTGTACAGTTCAACGTCCAAACAGATCTTGGCAGAATGATTCAGGGCTTGATTCTGGACTTTGGCAAGTCACCAATGTTGATTCAGCAAGAACCAACTCAGCAGTAAGTTCCAGTTACCTTTTCTTTTTACTATGCAGGGGCGGATCTAGCTTTTTGCTAAGAGGGGGGGGGGGTGGGGGTTTGACCCAATGACGATGCGGAGCATCGTCCATGAGCCGCAAAGCGCCAATTTTTTTTTGCTATTTTGAACCCCCGTAACTGATTTGTTTTCACTTTTTTCACTGATACATTCACTTGGCAGCCCAAGGGGGGGGGGGGGGGGGGGGGGGGGTTTTAAACCCCCTAACCCCCCCCCCCCCCCCCCCTAGATCCGCCACTGCTATGAACGGGCAGTGATCATAATGAGACATTTAATTGTCCCAGATTGAAATCAGTTGTTTTTGTTTGTTATTTATTCAAAAAGTAAATTGATATTCATTAAAAATTGCTGCACCTTTTTGCCTACAAATATCAAATTTCATATTATGTGGAGTACTGAACTTTGTGTTATATAATTACATCAGGAAAGTTTTTAATACACTTTTCCAATGAAATGGTCCTTTTATTTGAAGCAAGAATGTGTATCCTAAGTCGAATCATATCAAAAACGCTCTATTGCATCTATGAAGAATTGAATCATAATGCAGCAGTAAGTTCCTTAAATGATAATAACAAGACAATGCTACATTTCTTGAATGAAATGAGCAAAGAAAATGGGGCTTAGCGGGGAGTCAAACCAAAGACCTCCAGATTGCTAAACTAGTGTTCAAACCATTTTGTCTCAAAGACCATTTGATACTGGCACTTCCCAGAAACCCCCTTTTTCAGTTTTTGTGCTCGTCATCAGAAACCATATATACTACATTTTTATACAATTTGAATAAAAATAAAGCAATATGCATACATTATGTTTCTCTTTGTTGTTGTTTTTTTAGGCGTGGGGCTCCAGTTGTTCCACCATACCAGCAGTTCATGCCCCACCCGCCTCCAGCTACACAGCATCAGCCTATCCCCTCTCTCCAACAACCCCTCCCTGGCCCATCCCAGCACCCAATGCACCCAACTCCGCCCTATTCACAACAAACACCTCCCCACTCACACCAAGCCCCGCCCCTCTTGCACAAACCATTCCACACCCACATCAGGCTCCGCCCAACTCACATCAGCCCTCACCCCCTCAACACTCATCCCACATGCCCCTCCCCCACCCTGGTGGAATGTCAAGCAGGCCCCCCGCCCCCATGTCTGCACAGTACGTGATGGTCCCTTCCTCTTCAGCCGGGATGCAGTCCTTCCCCTCAGCGTCTTCGATGTCATCCTCCTCCTCCTCATCCATCTCCACAACAACAGCAGCTAATAAGATCCTTGAGGCTGAACCCAACGTGCCAGTGCCCGGTATGAGCGGTGTTAGAGGCCTGGTATGTAGAACTGAATTCAATCCATGCAAGTCTTATTGCATTTACTGAAGCTGGTATGGAGTTACATGGTATTGGGGTTGATATTGAACCCCTTTTATAATATTCAAAATTACACAGTATAATGATCATCTTAATGCCATGTCAGCTCTTCCTACCATGTGTTAGGCCTTTCTTGGGAACCTTTCAGACCAAAGAGCTCATTAGGAACAAGTAATACAGATAAATATTATTCAAATCTGCGTGCTACTCTGTTCATGTTCTTCCTTCGTTATTTCTTGATCAATTTGTCCATGCCCACAACCCCCCCCCCTCTCTCTCTTCAATTGAGGATTCCTGTCAAGACCTGAAAGCCTCTTATAGCCTCAGTTGGAGAACTTCTCAGGATTGAGGACAAGAATGACAAACTCTGTTAATTTATTCCTTGTTCTCATTGAGTGCCAAGCTCGCATTTTTGCGAGTTGTAATACACACACATGTCATAGAGCATTAAAATCCCTGGCACATTAAGAGTTAATGATCACAATGATGACTGTAATTTCCCTTCCATGGCTGTAATCCCTCCCTCATGTCCTTAACCAGTTCAGGGCTGATTTATTTTGCTATAATATGTATTTTTCATAAACCCTAGCCCAAGTATTTTCGGGACCATTCCTGAATGGGTAAATGACTCAACACACCATCACATATAGAAACAAAAGCTATTTGTGTGATACTCTTTTCAAGAACTTTTTTTTCTTCATTCTTTCTTACACAGCATGATGGCCATTTCTACTCCATGCCTCCAATTCCTCCCTCCTTTGAGGACTCCCTCAAAGACCTGTCACACCATCAACTCGAGGAACTCTTAGTGGATGAGGACAAACTAGACGCCGTCTTCACGCAACTTCCTCAGCTCTCCAAGATGCACAAAGATCGGACAGAGCTTTACCAGTCATGCGAGGAAATAGCAAGTGAGTGGTCAAGCTGATGTGTAAATTACACCTGCCTCAATTATTAGGGCATGGATCTTAAGGGTGATGCCAGGGTAAAACCAGTAACCAGTTCCATCCTAGATTTGTCAGTTTATGATAATGATAACTATATATTCATAGCGCACACATCCGTCAGACACTCATGGCGCACAATTATCATTATTACCCCTGGTCATCTGGGCACATTTCAAACCTGCACAATTTTCATGTGCACTTACACAACTCCCCGGCGAGCATACTAGCCGTGAGTAACGTTATCAGCGCATCAGGCTAATTTACACCCGACCAAGGTACCCATTTATACTCCTGGGTAGGGAGTAGAGCTGAGTCAAATCGAATGGCTATTCGATATCCGACCGTGAAGGTCGGATACCGAATACAAATTTTCGGATACGAATATCCGAAAAAAAAGAAAAAAAAAAAAAAAAAAAAAAAAAAAAAAAATCGTTTTTTTTTTTTTTCTTTTTTTTTTTTCCCCCGTTTAATTTTGTTATCCCCATTCGATAGATTCGATCAGAAAATGGGACATTGAACCCTGCTTATATATTGCTTAAGTTAAAAGTTAAGGTATTTTACATAAATTACAAATAAACAAAACAAATAATAAACCAAAGCCTTGGTAAGAGGATTGTATAGTGAGTGCCAAATTTAGAAGAATCTATGATGAGATATCAAAGTATTTCATCTTGACAGCAGTTTGTACACTAACATCACACTGCACTGCCGATTCTAATTGAAAAAAACGGACAGAATATTTATTTTAAAAAATTATGGAAAAAAAAAAAAAAAAAAAAAAAAAAAAAAAAAAATCGATTTTTTTTTTTTTTTTTTTTTTTTTTTTTTTTTTTTTTTTTTTTTTTTTTTTTTTTTTTTTTTTGTTTTGTTTTGTTTTGTTTTGTTTTGTTTTTTTTTTCGAATATTCGATATCCGACCGTTTTTACACGACTCATATTCGAAATGCAAAATATCCGGTTTGACTCAGCTCTAGTAGGGAGCAGCAATGTAAATGAAATGTCTTGCTGAAGGACATAAATGCCGAGGCATCGCCTTGGGTTCGCACACGGCTCCCGTGATTGAAATTCGGACACTTATCCGATTGTGCCACAACACCTCCACAATGTCCATAGAATTGGTACATTATGACATAGTACATGATGTCCTCATAAATAAAGGGTTAGCACCATAGACTTTTCATTCATTCTTTGTTCTTTTATAATGCGTGTATGGAAATTGAGACAACCCTCCATTTGTGCGCATATTTGCACTCTATTGTTATGTAGTATTCTGCTCTATTCTACTATTACATGTGACTGTTAATTGTCATTGTTATCTTGTTTGTTGTACTTGCTAAATAAGAAGACGAGCGTAGGCAAAAACTAGAGGGGGCATTTCCTAACGTTTTTTTTAAATTTTTTTAAGTGATCAATTTTATATTTGTTTTACCTTTTCTGCATTTCTTCAGAACTGAACCTGAGCTACCAACCTGAGCTGGACAGGTTGAGGAGAGAACTGGAGGCGACTGTCAATTTCAGGAATGAAGTGAAGAACAGCTTTGACATGAAGTGCTTACAACAACAGAGTCAGAATGAGGTAGGTAACTAGGGTAACCATGACGCAATGGCTACAGCCTAGTTGGCTGAAGGTCTAGGGGATGGGAGGCCAGTAAGGAGCTACAGCCTAGTTGGCTGAACGTCTAGGAGATCGAAGACCAGTAAGGAGGAAACCTGTGTATAATATAGCCATTGTCATTAAATTGCAAAATATCTTAGATACAGCTGCCAAAATCACCTCCTGCACCCTTCTAAGGGCAATTTTAACCCTAAAAGGACAGGGGGTGGCAGAATTCGCCCCTCTATTCCGCAACGCTTGCCGGTTTCGCCAGCAGCTTCATTGGTTTTTGCGTTTAAATCTTGTGCAACTTTTGAGACCAAATTTGCGACGACCAGGTACATCGTTACAATATGTGACCTTTTGTAAGTGAACATATTAGCCCAGAATTGCTCAATTTGGGATTTGTGTACAAATCCTATTTACTTTATAAGATTTGACCTGCAGCAATGCTCACTACCACACCTACTGTACAACATGACCATGATGCTGAGCATCTGTCAGAAGATACTGCTGAGAACATTTCATTCAGGATCCAAGTGTCCTTTCCAAATGTCATTTCTTTAAGTGTGACACTGATATTATGATATGACCTTTTATTAGGGCAGTATTCACTTTGTTTGGACATGTACTTTGTCATGTCCATTCTGCAGCAATGCTCACTACCACACCTACTGGACAGTGATGGTCAGAAGACGGTTAAAAAGTTAATTCAGATGGTGCACACAATGTGTGCTGGTTTGCATTGTATCCTGTGACCGGGGTAATAATAGTGTAAAGCGCTTAGAGATGATATTGTATCATATTAGGTGCTATATAAATCGAACATATTATTAATATTATTATTATTCAAGATCCAATTGCCCTTTCTAAGTGTCCTTTCTATAATTTTGATGCTGCTATTGTGATATAACGTTTGAGGCACTTTTCACTGGTTTGTCCTTAACCTTGTCCCTTCTGTTCGGCAGCAATGCTCACTACCTCACCTACTGGACAACATGACAGTGATGTCTGCCGATGCTGAACATCGGTCAGATGACATGGCTGAGAAATCCATTCAAGATCCTATTGCCCTATCGAAGTGTCCTTTCTACACAGGTTTGATCATGATTATGCACCTTGGATGCAGTATTCACTCTCCTTTTCCTTTATGTTGCAGCAATGCTCACTACAGCACCTACTAGACAACATGACAGTGATGGCTGCCGATGCTGAACATCAGTCGGACGACATGGCTGAGAAGTTTCTGGAAGACAAGCTCAGTCTGGATGAGTTTCTCAAGCAGTTTAGTGAGCAGAGAAGGGTAAGTAGCTTCACTATGATATGGAGGTGGTGTGGCATGATATTGCCGGGCTTGCCCTAATGGCCCAGTCAGATATCAACGGATAGCGGAAACGAATGCCCAACGAATAGAAAATTTGCGAAATGATGATGAAAGTCGTCTCCATTGCTTTATGTACAAAACATAGAACAACGTACATCACCGGACAAGGAACGGACAAGAAACGCATACGAACGGAGACGAACGGATGGAAAATTTAGCCCTCCGTTTGACGTCCGTTTACGCAATCCGTTGATATGTTACCGGGCTATTAGCAGTGGTAGGGTTAACGCTGTAACCGATCACCGGATCGGCATGACGATCACGATCCGATCATACATGATCGGACTGTTTTTGCCGATTTCCGATCATGCAGAAAAAATCGGAAGATCGGATCGGCAAAAAAAAAAAAAAAAAAAAAAGAAATAATCATATTTTTTTCTTTGGAAAATTATCCAAAACACATATTTTGGGAAAATAAATGAATACCAAAGCAACATATATCCATATGAATAAGCCCAAGGTATTCTTGTATGGGTATGCTGTCATTTCAAACTGATTACCTCTCCTTTTACAAAATTACTCGCGGCGATTCTAAGCTCAGTCCCATGTGATTAATTTGGCGTAACCTTTCAGCACATGTTCAGAATCGCCGCGAGTAATTTTGTAAAACTAAGGAGAGGTAATCAGTTTGAAATGAAAGCATACCCATACAAGATTACCTTGGACTTATTCATATGGATATATGTTGCTTTGGTATTCATTTATTTTCCCAAAATATGTTTTTTGGGATCATTTTCCAAAGAAAAAAAACAATATATATATATATATATATTTTTTTTTTTTTTTTTTAAATCTGATCCGATCCGATCTCCGATCCGATTTCTATCATCGATAAACTTTTGCCGATCCGATCAACCGATCCGATCATCAAGGTCAGTTACAGCATTAGGTAGGGTGCCAATGACCACCATAAATTCCATTTGGCCACTAGAGCCTCTAGCTTGTGTTGGCCACCAAGCTGTTGGGAAGTGGGTTTTCCCCTCCGGTACTGAGGATTTGTTTTTACTTTAGGGTATTAGAAAGTTTTTATGCCTCCGTAACGAAGTTGCCGGAGGCATTATGTTTTCGGGTTGTCCGTCCGTCCGTACGTCCCGTTCTCGTGATCGCGTTATCTCAAGAACCGATTAACGGATTCTAACCAAACTTGGTACATGTATGTATCTTGGGGAGCCAATGAAGTGATTAGATTTTGGGGTCATGAGGTCAAAGGTCAAAGGTCACAGAGCTCATTATATATGCAAAAATAGCTTGTGATCGCATTATCTGAAGAACCGATTGACGGATTCTGACCAAACTTGGTACATGTATGTATCTTGGGAAGCCGATGAACTGATTAGATTTTGGGGTCATGAGATCACAGGGCAAAGGTCACAGAGCTCATTATATATGCAAAAATAGCTCGTGATCGCATTATCTCAAGAACCAATTGACGGATTCTGACCAAACTTGGTACATGTATGTATCTTGGGAAGCCAATGAATTGATTAGATTTTGGGGTCATGAGGTCAAAGGTTAAAGGTCACAGAGCTCATTACATATGCAAAAATAGCCCCTGATCGCATTACCTCAAGAACCGATTGATGGATTCTGACCAAACTTGGTACATGTATGTATCTTGGGGAGCCGATGAACTGATTAGATTTTGGGGTCATGCAGTCAAAGGTCAGGGTCACAGGACTTATGTAAAAAAATCTCAAGAACCAATATCTCAAGGCAGATTACCATCAAAATTGAGTTGACAGAATTAACTCAGTGTATGTTAATTTGGGCTTGATATAAATTGCGCAATGGCGGAGGCATCATTTTCGACTGCGCGCAGTCGAAGATCCATCTAGTTTTAGAATGTTAAAATACATAAAAACTGAAAATTTGTCACTTCATTGAAATGCATATTTTAAAGCCCTTATACCACATTTGAAGTTAACTTGAAGGGGAAGGGGTGGAACTGCACCCCCCCCCCCCCCCCCCCCCCATCTGAATGCCATTGATTTGATGGCCTGAATGATTAATATGATGAGTGGATCAGCTACATACCTTTGTTGTCTTTGTATTGCATTGAAATCCTGTTATAGCAAACTCCGAAAGGTCAGTAAAGTTACTTGTTTGTGATATGAGAGTTCTTGTACAGGGGGTCAGTTGTAATATAACATTGAGCATTAATCTAAAATGTTAGTATATCATATGCCTGTTTGAGTACTATTTGTTTTGTTTTTCTCCTGTTAACTTCCACAGTTGCTGCACATACGACGAGTGAAGGAAGAAAAGGTACAGCACCTCTTGCAACCAGGTCAAGGGCGTGGATATTGAACCATCATTCTAAAAATGGAGTTTACAAGACTTATATGGGTACTTAGTCCGGTGATGATTAGCATGTAGCGCAGCTCAGACAGTATGCTCCCCAGGGAGTTGAGATTGTGCACATAATAATTGTTCAGGTTTGAACCGTGCCTAATTACCAAGGGTAATAATGCGCTTCTGAATAGTAAACCAAGATAGACAGCGCGCTACATTAAAATGGCTATACATTATTATTTTAGGACAACTTTTCAAGCCTGCTGGTACTGAACAAGCACTCAGAGAGTTGTCTTGCTTTGAGGAATTTATGGGCCTTTTTTTAATTTGTTGATTCTTTTAGGCATATAGGAGGTTAAATGGACGAGAGCCCATGTAAATTTGTTCACCGCATCGTAACAACAGTGTGCCTTACACACTTCTGCCCTGTCCATAACAAATGGAGAGGGATGAGGCAGGCATCTTTTATACAGTGGAACCTCATTATAACGAGCACCTTGGGCCCATTGAGTTTACCTTGATATTTCAGGTATCTCATTACATCAGGTTAATACACAGAACCTGGACCTGTAAAATGACCTTGTTTTATTTGGTAACTCGTTATAACAGAGCTCCTTATACAGAGGTTCCACTGTAATATGATCAAATTAAATGGAGATAATTGTACATTGTAATTTAATTTTGTTACAACACTTATTCACCAGAGGCCCTAGTCTGATATATCAGTCCTTGATGGTTAAGATATTTGTGCCATAGTTATTTCAGTTCATTGTACAAATAGAAAACCAAATAACTCAGAATGAAGACTGAACCTTTACATCTACAGCACTTTTTAATACAGTCAAACCTGTCTTTCCAACTCCATTCACCTGTTTATAGCAGCCAACCTGTCTACAGTGGCCACTTTTCTTGTTTCCCCTACATGGTCACTATACACAGGGTTGACTATATTTAGCCTCTAGAAATTTTTACTTTTCTATCTGTCCTGTTCCAAGATAAATTCAGCTTTTTGATAAACAATTTAACCAAAGCTTTCTTGTTTCTCTTGTACCTTTTTGTTTGTCTTATGGTAATAAAAGTATAAAATGGGTTTTGATTTTTCAAATGTCTCTATAGTTATTACATTTTGAATTTGAATGAAAAGCATTCAAGAAAGCTTTTAGAATGTAGTCATATTCATTGGTGATTAAAGGGATAGTATAGCACTGGTCAAGCTGAATTTAAGTTACTAAAACTTGCACGTTATCATGAGTAGAAAAACATACAAAAGTCTAAATGCTGATTTCATTCAAAATGTAGCTGTTAACACGAGGGCACCCTCTAGACACCTGAAAGTTTCAACCATTTCTTATCAAAATTGTCCTTGTGATGTTTAGTTAAAAAGATGATTCAATTGAGAGATAATACAAAATTGTTTAAAAGCCACTTTGGTACTTTTAATGTGAAGGCTTTATAAATCTTTTCTTAGATCACCAAATAAATGTTGGTGCCCATTTATAACATTTATTGAAATTGGATATATTTTGTTAATATTTCAGCCGTTTCTGAACCAATTTTGATCAAATAGAAGTTGATTTTGTCTTTAAAAGGTATGTGCTATTTCAATATTGACACTAAGTTTTTCATTACTTCACAAAAATATATTTCTTGAAGTGCCCTCTTAAAAAACTGTACTATTTCTTTAAATATCCGACATAATTTTCACTTTTTTCACAAGGATAATTGTTCTTTTTCCACGAAACACACATCATTCAGAAGAATCTTACAAACGATAATGGAGTGCTTTAAATGTTATGACTTGGTTATAGGTATTGTATTAATACCCTCTTTGTATCTTTGCTAATGGTAGCTGAAAGGGATAGTTGAGTATTGGTCAAACTTAACTTTAGTAACCTAAATACAAACTAATAGTTATAACTCCACAATGCTTGAAAGGTATACACAATTAAAACCCCTGTTATCATTCAAAAAGTGCCGTTACAACTCAAGAGGGCGCTCGCTAAAAAACTCATTGGTTTTAGCCATTTTTCGTACAAAATTGTGCATTTGATGTTTTGTTAAAATAATGATTCAATAGGGATATCAACAACTTTTAGAAAATTTTTTTTCAAAGTAGTCTATAAGCATTTTTTTCTTTTTTTTTCTAAAAAGTCAAAATGTCCCCTGGCCGGGAGACTTTTGAATAAAAATATGTGTATGGATATTTCAGCCATTTCTGAACCTATTTTGATCAAATAAAGTTTATTCTGTCATTAATTTGTATGTTCTTTCAAATTTGACAGTCAGTTTTTCATTATCCTCTATACCAAAACTCAACTATCCCTTTAAAGGTTCCCTGAAATCCAAATGCAAGTTGCCTTCAACTATTGTGTATTAGTGTATACATCAACTATTTGTTAACAATTTTACCTACCGTACATATGTTTTGTATAATTTAAAACATTTTGGCAATTATTTTCTTCAGCAACCGATATTGAAAATTGAAAGTGTGTCAGTTAGAATAGTATTCAAACATGATGTGGTGCTATTGTGAGCAAGCCCTCGCCTTGGGAGAAGTCGCATTCCACCCTGTATTGATCATCTTTTTAGTAATTGAGCAAGGTATTGATTGATAGTAGTTGCTTTGTCAGATACCATGAAAAGGACAAGAAAGGCATTGATAAGCTTTTGGATGGAAACATGCAGTGCCTGTTATTGTGAGCATGTCCTTTTGTAAGTATGTTTTTTGTTCATCTCTGGTTAGTTGACCAGTAATTGAGAGATGACGTAACAAGGGGTTTTTACGCTGGAGAGTTTATTTTAGAGATTGGCCTTGGCAAACTGAGGAAAATAATTGCTAACAATTTTGTAAAAATACAAAACATATGTAGGTCAAATTGTTAACAAATAGTTGATGTATACACTAATACACAATAGTTGAAGGCAACTTGCATTTGGATTTCAGGGAACCTTTAAACTTATTATGATTATTTGACATGAAAACAAATATACAGTACAGCATAAGAAATTACAAACCTTAGAACGGTATTACAGGCAGAATTATTGAAACAAATTCTACATGCTGGTCGGGGTTAACAAACGCATGTGAATGGAGCATGTCCGTTGTCTCACAGAAAATCATTTAGTTTTTGCATACACAGCCTAATAATATGCATTGACAAGTCTGTAGTGAGTTATTGAGTACCAGTATGAAACTATCATTTAATATATATATTTAGTTATTCTTATCATATCTAATATATTATGTAATTGTTTATGAAGATGCAACTTTTTTTGCAATATATTTGTATTGTTTATTATGCAAAAACATGTAAAATATAATGAGTATAGACATTCACATTCCTTTTCTTAATCATTGAGTGCATGCTTATGTGTGTGTGCATTTGTAAGGACCATCAATCGGGGATAACACAAGTTTAAACACCGTCAAACAGGGATATTCCGGAAACCGGGCATATCCCCGGTTTCCGAACAGGGATCGTCTTAAGGGCTGTACTGTATGGTATTATGATTTTTTAAAGATATCCCTTATATGCCCATTTTGCACGTTTTTTTACATAGTGGGTGTAAAGTGTGTGTATGCAAGTGAATATGTGTGTATTTTTAAACCCGCAAATTGGGCATATTGCCATGTTTACACACCAGCAAACCGGGGACAAGCCAAACATTAAACAAACGGGCATATCCCCGTTTGAAGGTGTTTATAACATTGTGTGTACCATATCCCCGATTGAAGGCTCTTACAAGAATGTGTGCGTGTGTATGTGTGTGTAACTTAACCTTTTTTGCAATATATTTTGTATTGTTTATTATGCAAAATATGTAAAATGTAACGAGTATAGACATTTTTGTGTGTGTGTGTGTGTGTGTGCGTGTGAGTGCTAGTGGGTATGTACATGAGGAGGTGTCGTGACACCAGATGGGCACATGACTTCTAATCATGGGATCCCAAGTTCAAGTTAGACTCCCTGGCATGTATGTCCTTCAGCTCAATTGCTGCTTAGAGATTATACATATAAGCACTTGTTCAGGTTTTATCTAGCCTATAGTGTTCTTGTACAGCTGCTTGGGCTAGTATTCTCCCCAGGGAGTTGTGATGATTCACAAGATATTCGCGTGGGTTCGAATTGTCCCTAATGACTAAGGATAGTACAGTGCAGTGTAACCTCATAACAAGCAGCTTGGGTCAATTGTTTTTACCTTGTTATACCAGATATCTCATTGTATCAGGACAATCAAATAGATAGACCTCGCTATACCAGGTACCTCGTTATAACAGAGCCCGTTATAAAGAAGTTCCACTGTAGTTTGACTTGGCCAGCATAGTCGAGAGTTGTGTGTGTGTGCATGTGTGTATGTATGTACATGTGGAGGTGTTGTGACACAATCAGATGGACACGTGACTTCTAATCATGGGGTCCCAAGTCAGAGTTGGTGTAATGGGGGGGGGGGGGGGGGGGGGCGTTTTAGCTCCATCCAGTGGCATAGTTGGGGTGTGTTTGAATACCTAACACAGTAATTCTTTCGCTAAAGGGGGGTGTTGAACACCCCAAACACCCCCCCCCCCCTCCTCGGTACGCCCATTTCCCACCTTACCCATCCATATTTACTGACCCAAAATGCAAAGTGGTTAAACTGAACACTACATGTAGATCCCAATGACACAAGCAGCACCTCAAGTACATGTACATTATTACAACCTCCCCTCCCCCACCACCCCAGTTTGTCCATTTTTGGCTATGTGATAGTGCATCTACGATTATGTATGTATGTGCTGTTCATTTATGAATAAATAATTATACAGTGAAACAGCATTATAATAAACTTGGGATAGTTGTATACAACAAAACCCTCGTTTAACAAGGTAATGTTTATGGTCCGAAGGTCCTTATAAACGAGGTTCCACTGTACTAGGTAGAATGGTACTTGTTATCTAAAAAAAATATAATTAATAACTGTAAATAAATAACTTCGTTCAAAATAAGGGATGTGTAGACCAAGGCATGATTTCATTTATTCAGTATTTACAAGTATATATATATTTTTGTAATCACACTTTTTAATTCCAATTTTGAACTGGAAATGTAAAATAGACAAACAAAACAATGAGGTTTAAATTACAAGCAGAAATGTCCATTTGTGAGAATGGACCATTGCACACATAGAAAATACCTTTAAAAATTATAATCGAGTTAATAAACAACACATTCATTAAACATGCACATATTTAAAATATCTTAAAGGGAACTAGTAACGTCAAAATCCACAAAACAAAAACACCACATTGTATTCGTTTTAACAATAGAAGCATGGAATGGGTCTTGGTTTTCCGCATTTCTCTTCCATTATGAAAATATTTGTGATTAAAGTGTTAGGATGTGAAAGTCTCCATGGGAGACCATCAAATTGAGAGCCATGAGTTAGCAAAAATCACTACATTTTCACTCTTTGCTTGGTCATATGACATGGAATGTTCATACATCACTCCATGGATATAAGATCACGGAAATACACTTTTTATCAACCCGTCAGTTTCCGCACATGTCAATAAAGTTACTAGATCCCTTTAATAGTTCATAACTTCATATCAAAGCAAAATGAATACAAATGTGTACAACTATCATTAGGAAGATGAACTAGCCTCTATATTGAAGCTAGAAGTTGAACAGTTATCACAACTTGGGTTTTGAGGAGGCCCGACTACCACCATGAACAAGGTCCAACAACCTGTAGTACGATATCTTCTTCACCTCTCCTACACCAGTCACAAGCTCCTCCTCTTCAGAGTTTTGGATGCGACGCTGCAAACCCTCAATGATGGCCTCCACCTTGTTTTCCCTGGCGCAGATGACGAAAGGGAAGAGGAACTTGTCTCTGTAGATCTCATTGTGCGAGTTGATGTCTTTGAACTGAGCCTCGGAGAGAGTGGAGAGTGAGAGCCCCGCACTGGCCTGCTCTTTCTCAGACTCGGACGTTAGTTTGCCCTGCTGAGCCAGCCTGCCTGCCAGGTTGGGGTGACACCTCAATATGGCCTGTTTACCTGCCAAACATAATTATATGCAAGAATTTTTTTTTTTTTAAACACAAGTACAGAATAATGAAATCCAACTGAATTGAATTCTATCAAAACATAATGGACAAGTTGCAATACTTTTGTGCTATGTCTAAATTTGTGTTGTTATCTCATTGGTAATTTGTATGCAAGCCCTCTCTTTTAGATCAGCCCATCTGCAAGTTCTGCAAGTTCTGTAATATTACTATGATACTACTATGATACACAGGGCCCTGGAAAATAGAACCAGCTTACTAATGATAAGGCTACCCTATCAAAACAGATGAAATAAGGAAACAAATATACAAATGTCAGCATGACCTGTGTGCCAACAACAAAAAAACAGATAATTATAAAAACATATTCGAATCAACATTAAAATCAATAGCAATTACAGTGAAACCCCGTTATAACGAGGTTGTCGGGATCCCACTTTTTACCTCGTTATAAGCGGTACCTCGTTATGAACGTATACAAAAACAATAAAAATGAGGATCATACAGACAGCCAGATTTACCTCGTTATAAGAGGTACCTCGTTATATCCGAGCTCGTTATAACGGGGTTTCCCTGTACTATAATAATCCTTACACAAGACCAGTTTATTGTGATTGGACCAGAGTGCACTTATTTCGTGCCCCTAGCTGTCAGGCAAGTAAAATCAAGACAGCGTAATATTTGGTAGCCTGAAATCCTGAATCTGGAATAAGGTGACCTTTATTACTTAAATTGTTAATACAAATTCAGGCTGGAATATTGACCGAAAAAGGATATTTACAAAGGTAATAAGAAAATTTGATTTGGTTCGCCAGGCCCCTTTAGAGTCTAACAAGCAGTTCTTGCTTAATTAAATTACCAGGTGTGGGCAAGGAGTCCATGACATCACAGAAGCTCTGATGCAGGTGGTCCAAGCTGCTGAAGGGACGATAGGAATATGCTGCACCAGCCATCAAACGCCCATGCTCCACCACATTCTGGAACCGATCGATGAAGTCATCAAAGAAAAGGCCATTCACCTCCTCCATGTACAGTTTCTCTGGCTCCATTTTTTGTTTGGTTTGGTTTACTTCTTGTGAATCTAGTCTTGACTCTGTGATTTCTCCTTTCCTACAGGCTTTGACCTGTATATTTATAGGTCCTCTGAAATTCCACTTAAAATGAGTATCTGCATGCAGGGATAATAGACCTGTAGACATGACAGAAATGAAATAACTAATAAGAAATTACCGTAAAACTCCGTGTATAAGACGCACTTTTTTTGCTGTCGGAAAATTTTCAAAGTGGGGGGTGCGTCTTATACACAGGTACAGCAAAAAATTTTTTTTTTTTTTTTTTTTTTTGGACACCCTGTAGTCATGTTGAATGTGTATTTAACACATGGTTTAGGGCATGACAAGAGCTTGTTGTCAGTTGCAGCATTCAGCAATATATACCTTTTTCTCACACAAAAAATATTGGTTACAGATGTAAACATTGCAAGTTTATTGAGCAGTAATAATGCTAATGAATATTCATACATTCGTGAGCAGCAGTACTAATTAAATATGCAATTTTCTAACCAGTGGTTATAAATTTTGCTCATAATTAAAAATAGTTGTTAGTAAATTTAGGAAATTGCATAATATTTAGTGAGTATTGGTGCTCATGAATATTCATGAATATGAATATGAATATTTATGAGCACCAGTGTTACTGCTCAATAAATGTCCAATTTGTGTACTAAAACCACTATTTTTATGTGAAAAAATGATGTTGATGAATGCTACATTCAACATTAAGCTATTGTCATGCCCTAGACCAGTGGTATAAGCATTCCAACATCACTTCAGGGTCTTTTAAAAAAACTACAGGGTGTCTTATACACAGAGTTTTACGGTAAATTGATTTTCTACACTCATTTCAAATATATTATTATTATTATTATTATTATAACTTATACATTTTTCAATTTGTTTAGCCCTATTCTGCTGCTGTACCTGCTTGCATTATTTTTGTATGATGTTTGTATTATTGCATGGATTGCTAGAATTTAGGAAAATCCTTAAAATGGCAGCACATTGTCATATTTTCAAAAAAGAATTTGGCTTTTAAATATGCATTTTGCTGCAAAATTACTTCATATTTGTCTTAAATGTTAATAATAACAATATATTTTCCACCTATTTTTACGTCATTAAAAGGCAGAGAAAGAGGCAAATAATGATAATTTTTTCCTTAAAATAGCTCTCGTCCCTGGCTTGATGGGTTAAACTTGTCAAGTCTAGCTAGTCTTTATAAAAGCAATGGTGTTTAGTGTTTACAGGCTCTTTCTCCTAGAACTATAGTAGTAGAATGGATTGATGGCAGTCAGATCAGTTATGTAAAAACTTTTCAGATGATTAACTTTCAGAGATTCTAATGAAGTTCAAGTCTATGACAGGCAACAGTTTGCTTGCCTTGGGTTTCATTGCCCTTTAATAACTCAGACATGTTGGTCAGTGCAATCAATCATTGATAATCATGCAGATTACATGCACAAATACATCAATCAATAATCATTACATTTAATATGTATGAAGTATGATTTAGATTTACAATTCACACTAATAGTGCAATCACCGTAAACGGGGTGACTTTGGCCACTTTTTGCGAAGGATGTATTTTCATCAAGTTCCACTCTTTAGAACTAATTTCTGATTATACATCAGTCATTAGCAGTCTTGGAGGTCTCGAGGCCGCCTCGAGGCCGACTTTGCCAGGCCTCGGCCTTGGCCTTGGCCTCGTAATGCCGTGACTCGGACTCGTCCTCGGCCTCGTAGCATGCGGCCTCGGCCTCGATGACTCGAGGCCGGTTCGAGGCCGGAAGATTTCATAGAATGTGGTGAATTTAAGATTCAACATCTATTCACTATTTTGAAGTATTTTCCAATAATATTTCATTAAAAAAAAAAAAAAATGTAAATCATACGATCGATAGTTAAGTTCATGCGCAGCTACGACCTACGTACGTACCGTACCCATCGATATCTCTCGATGTAATATAGTACGGTACAGTCAAAGATCCTACATACAGCGCTGCAGCGCTCTGATATACAGCGTGCGCACCCTAGAATTTGAAGATCTTGGTTGTTCAAAATTTTAAACAGCGTTGTTAGAGGGACGGCTTAAACAGCGCTTTTGGTTGTTTAAAAAGTTGTTTAATTTGTTTTGCTGTGTATGCACAAGGCAAAGTAAGTTACGCAATGGCATGTGATCGATTAGATCACGATTATTTGGTAATACTGAAGTATCTCGAAAATACTTTTGCATTTTCATGAAATTCTCAGTCTTGGAGGTCTTGAGGCCGGCCTCGAGGCCGACTTTGCCAGGCCTCGGCCTCGGCCTTGGCCTCGTAATGCCGTGACTCGGACTCGTCCTCGGCCTCGACCATGGTGACTCGGACTCGGACTCGGCCTCGGACCATGGTGACTCGACTACAACACTGGTCATTAGACATTACCCTAAGATTAAGAATATATTTGAAACAATAAGAAATTTGTTCTAAAAATATGTGAGGCTTGATAAATAATACATTCATCTAAAAAATTGGCCAAAGTCACCCCGGCGGCCAAAGTCACCCCGGTTTACCGTTTACGGTACCAATTAGTACTAGTACCAATGTCCACCCTACAAGTCAAGACAAGGGGTTAACTGCATATGCGCTATGCTGCAGTACAAGTACAACGACCAATGACAATGACATGTCAATGATCACATTTACAGTTACTTACATCATCAACAATCAACATCAACCATTTCAACATTTGCCAGTTTTTGAACTAGTTTATCACAAGTTTGTTTGGCTTTAAATGTTACATACCTCTTTAAAAATGTAGCCCGTTCTTTTTGAGCTTCTTGTTGTTTAGCTTTGTCCTTGGTGCAGTATTGTCTGCGCATACATACAATGATATGCATGTAAATGTGCATGAACAAAAGGGTACCGCAAACAAATAACAAACACGAAAAATAGCTAACGGGGCCGATGAGACGCGTGGGCCGGGATCGATGGGCGGACTGGCCCGGCCTTTCAGAACTTGAAGAAGAGCCCCATCGACACGGAAGTGCCGTTTGACTGGTACCGCGGCGGGCAGGTTGAGCTGTTGATTAACACATGGAACACCTTTCAATCCGGGATTGCATTTAAATAATGCCAATTATGTCAGAGTGTACATCATTACATCTGTAATCAGTAATGTATTGTTAATGCGTTTGAAAAACTGAAATTTAAATTCCAATATCGAGACCAAGGAGGGGCGATTACACTTGGACCAGCAGCCTGTGATTACTTTCCGTACATGCGATACTACAAAGGTAAGTTTCAATGTACGCTGGTACTGATGTTCTGTTTCTGTACATATGAAAATCAATCAAGAGAGAAAAGCGAAATAGCAGCACGCTTGTCGTGCGGGAAATCGCAGGGGCACACTGCGCTGACATGTAAATATCGCAAGCTTTGTATATCTACGTGTCGACGAATCGATAAAACAAGCCAATGTAAACTAATTGTACGGGTTATAAAGGGTATCCATCAAATTTGATGGCGTGTATAAGTATTCACATGAGCATGCTCAAAACTTGTAATTTGTAATTATACTTTGATTCTAATTTGAACCCTTTCTCGACTTGTGCATCTCTCTCATAACGAAGTTACTTATAACTTAGAGTTAGACCCAACTAATCAGCCCTTTTAATATTTTTTACTCATTATGGAATATAAATGCAAGTGAATCTATAGTTTACTTTCTACTTTCTACCCGGATATTGAGTTCTAAATCTAACACTCAGTAACACTAACGGTAACATTGCAAGTTATGTAATTGTATTTGTAAATAAGCTCTTGAAATCCGTCTAGCTAATTAGCGTGAACAAGTGCGAAGTACTGCGAACAAGCGTGAACTAAATTGAACTAATAGCGCGAATGAGCCATCGATTTTTAGGGTTAGGGAACAATTCTCGCTTGTTTGCAGTAATTAGGCCTAATTGCTGCGCTCGATTACTAATTACTGCGAACAGGTGCATGCTATTCGCCAGTACTTCGCACTTGTTCACGCTAATTAGTAGGACCCCTTGAAATTGAAATTGAAAAATTGAAAATTTAAAAAACTCCAAGTCCAAGTCCAATACTATCTATAGTCAATACAATATTACTTTTAGAAGAAGGTTTGTATAGCATGTATTGTAAACAAAATTGTATGAATGAACATTGAAATTGGAGTTAAAAATAGATGTTGTATTGCAACTAAGCAAAGTTAGTTAATCAGAACTCAGAAGTGAACGTTTGTATATTATGAGACATGATTGTTTACATTTTACAATCATAGGGCTTTTACACACATTGTGTGAACTTAAAATGCCCATTTCTTCAAAACATGAATTACTGACAAGTGCCAGGTTTTGCTATAGCCGGTCACATAATAATAACTAACAGTAACAGCGCAAGTGCGAAAAAAAACTATGCACTTCTCTCATATGATCAATCAAGATGACACCCTTTATAGATGCACCCTGCAATGGGATGTGTTCGTGTGTGTATTTTTTTGTTATCACTAATTGGTGAAATATTACTCCTATATGATAAACATGATCATAGTGGCCAAATATGTTTGTATCCTTGATATTGCAACGGGATTCCCTCCCGGGCTCTCATTTCCCACCACAGCCAATCGCTGGACACCCCCGACAACCACATCCCGTTGGGTTCTTTTATACTCTAGGGATTCCAAGCAGACAACACCCTCCCCTACATCACGCACTACACACCGAAGTTTGCCGTTATAGTGCCCTTGCCTTTATTCTCGAGTCAAAACGAATCTACACAACCGTCGTCACAGGCCGTGGGGGCACCGCGATCACAGCCTAGCCGCAGCTACTAGAATGCACGTCTTGTTTGCACGACTGCAACGGGAGAACTCCTCGAATTCAGCGAACGAGATCAATGCATATCGAATGCTAACTCAAGATACTTGCTAAACATATCGCGCGTGCTCGCATCGCGAGCGGCCAAACAGTGCTGTGCGTTGCCCACACGTTCACAATAATACCTGCATGATACACAATATACACTACTCTATGATACACGCTAAATATGCCCTGTCTACAACAGTAAACTAATATACCTCTCGCAACATGCAATACGGTACAACCCTACCCTTTTCATATCTGCGACGATGCAATTTACAACGGTACAATTAAAGGACTACGAACAATCAAAATCACAGTTACAATTTCGTCACAATATTAATTAATACTTCATTTAATGATTCTTCTGAACCATTTAGGTAGCTGTATCTAGAAACAACTGCTCTCCCTTGAACATTCAAGATGACAGCCATTAGACACACCCTGCAGCGGGATGTGTTCCTACCCACCGACGAACGCCTGATCGGGGTCGTCCATGTATCTAAGGCAGGCAAAAAGAAGAAAGTCAGCTTTCTCTGTGTTACAGGTGAGTTGAATTTTGGACAGTACGTACGTTATAAAGTTCTGCTTCTTTTAAATTAACCAGAGATATTTCAGAATTCTTGATAGCAATTAATGATTGAAGTGGTAATTTGCTTCAATAGTACATTTGCTGACACTTATTGGTCAAGTATTTTTACAAGATATAAAGAGTATTAGAGCTCTTCATTTTCTTGGATATGTATGATTTCAGAACAACAATCTTGAGGAAGAGATGACAATTGGGTACAAAATGCTTTACAAAGGCAAATATCTTCCTGTCGAATTGATTTATTTATATTCATTAACTACTGACCAAGCAGCTCCATTTTTTTGTTCAAAGTCATAAAAAAAAAGTTTCTATCTGCCCACTTTCTAATTATTAAAAAAAATCATTTTCAGTTACCACTGACCAGCCGGCCCAAGTGTTTCTACACAAAGTGAAGAAGGTGGACAAGGATGCATTCAAGAAGCGCCAGTCATGGCCACTCGGAGATTTGAAGATTTGCGATGGCAAAGATGCTAAAATTGTGAGTACATAGAGAATCTGGATGACTCTAAAGCCCTCTGCAGACAGAGCCGACTCTACCCGATCCGACTGGTTTTCATTCGGATCGGCTCAGTTTTCAGTGCCTCGCGACACATATTTTGCCAGTCGAGAGACAGTCGGATGCTCCGACCAAGCTGACCCAAATCTAGCCTGATTGAAACCAGTCGGATCGGGTTGAGTTGGCTCTGTCTGCAGAGGGCTTAAGGTTCAGTAAAATACATATTTTGTATCACATTATGGATGAGTAAGTTATGAAGATGAATTAGGAAAAATACTGCTGAAAACTGCTTATCTACTAAAATGTGCCTGTGTGATAAAAATGAGAGTCTATTGGGGGTTCAAACTTTTGATCCTAGCAAAATTTTTGTCAGAGGCAAAATGACCAATAAGTTGAATGAATAAGTTTTTTGACAAAGAATAAAAGTAAATTAAGTAGGTGTTGTAGCCTTACAAGTTGAATACAAATTTGGTCAAAGATATTGAAGATTTGTGATGGCAAAGATCTGCACAAACTGTGGGCAGGAAAGATCATAGAGTAATGCCTACGAAATGTAATTAACGAAATGATAATGTGATGCTCTACATTATATTGCAAAGTATCTTATCAGATAAACTACCAATTCAATGGAACAGTTCTTTCGGAAGAAATTTATGAAACAGTAGGTCCTTTTAATGACCACCAATCTTCCAAGAAAGAATAATTAAGGTAGTGTAACTGTTATCTGATATACCTTATTTCCAAAATGTTACCTTAAACATTGAAAAACCCCATTTTACCCCCCTGGATATTACAATTAAGCAAACTAAGATCTTGGCTTTAAATGCAACATGTTTTGTTTTTTGCTTTTCATGATATTGAAATATAAATTAAACATTTAATTGGGTTTTAGTATTACCTTCATATTGTGCATTGAATTTTATAATTTGCATTTGATTCCTTGTTTTATAGAAAAACCTAAAAGATGCTTCTCACTATTCAATATATTTTGGGAATGGAGTGTAGGGTGCCAAAGTGAGTGGTCACAGCTTTTCATCGCTATGGGTAATGGTTCTAAAAAAATGTCAGACAAGCCATAATTTTTTGACCTAGCGGTTGCTAAGAAGACCAGGGGGTGTTGCATAAAGAGTTGCAATTAATCGCAAGTCAGAAAACATGCGCACTTGAGCCAATCAGATTTGCCCATTTAGGCGTATTTTCCAACTTGTGATTCGCAAGTTTGCAAATAATCGCAACTCTTTATGCAACACCCCCCAGCTCCAACCCAATACCGAAATTCCAAATCAAAGAACCATAACTTACGGGCAATTCCAAGCAAACGCCGTGACGGTCAGAGGGTGTTTCTCACAATGAAAGTCCAAATAACTCATAAAATCTAAATATCTAGAACCAACTTTTGATATGCATCTGTAACCACTATCCTACCAATAATTTACAATAGGCAAGAAAACCAAAATTCCCAATAAATTATTAATTATGAATATCAATATCTGCCGTAACGCCGTGACGGCAAAAAGACATGGGTTTCTTACATGCTAAGAAACTAAGTAAACTCTGTGAACTACAGGAACATTTTGCACTTTTGTCACATTGATTCTTTGTACTAGACATCAAGCTAGAACATCCAAATAAAAATGTAGAAAAAATCCAATGCTCACAGTAAATATGATATCATAAATGTATCTATGCACTGTAACGCCGTGACTGTAACGCCGTGACCTCTGAATTGCACATGTTATATATATGGGAGATATTAAAGAGATGAATAATATGATATCATTTTAATGTAGTGATCCAGAATCAATAAAGAACTAGATGAATGGGTGATATAACCAAGATACTATTAAATGATCATCCGCATGACACAAATTTGCAGCACAGCGCCCTCTATTGATCAAAAAATCTTTTAGGACATAATTGAAATTCTTATCTATTTCAGAAGTTAGTTAATGGAACCATCAAATATTAAAACCAAAATACATACTTAAATGTAACAATGGAATATGAGACCTTTGACATCTGACCTTTGACCTTGTTTCTCAAAATAACATACAAATGCTTAAAGATTTTATTCAAAGAAAAACCAATATTAGCCAAATTATATCTTTACAGAAAGTTGAAATCATACAGAATATGAAAATATTACTTTCCAACTACTAGCACATCCAAAAATTGAAAAAAAAGTGATCATATTAAACACTGCCTCAAAACCTCCAATCCAGCGACGAGCGGAGTCAGTAGCTGTGTGTGTTGTAGTGACGTCACCATAGGGGTTATCCAATAGGAAGCTTCGGTATCTACCACGTAATATACGGGAATTATACCCCTTTATACCGAGGATTCCGTGGTTGTTTAAACTATTTTCTATACAATTATGGTGGTTTAAACTTTTTGAACTAATAAAATAACAATTTATATTCGTTGTAAAGTTATTCTTTTATTCATTAATGTGTCTGATAAAGTAAAAATAGGTAAATGAATCACCTAGTCTGCGAGTTGAATCATACTCGCTGGCGGCATGCATACTACTTGCAGAGCCTCCACCGTGCGCGATACGGTGGAAAGGGTGCCGGACAACTCGGCCAACGGATAACTCGACCCTTACCAACTCGGCCAACGACCCTTACATACTCGGCCAACCCGAGTTGGTAGGGGTCCGGTCTGACTTCGGACAACTCGACCCCTTTTATTTTTGTTTAATTTTCGACATTTTAAATATTTTTTTCTAAATAAAAAGTAATAAAATGGGAAGAAACGGTCTTCACGGGCATCATGTGTAAATTTTGTTACGGGAAATAAAGTATTTGTGGAGATAATTTGATTTTTGAAAGGTCATACTTCTGGTGGGTTTTTTTCCTCGTCGCCAAGATTTTGTCACGTGATATCCTCCGCACTCGAACCCACTCGACAGTCGATTTGTGCCTAATTTTCAATCAATTCGCCTTGAAACAAAATATTTAATAACTGTTCGCTTAAATTGGAGTTTTGTGAGTCTCAAGCTGTTAAATTTTGTTGACATGAACTCTTAAACGTACATTTTCAAGCACAAAACTCTCCTAATCGCGAGTGGCTTCAAGCCCAGTTCGTATGACATCCTCCGCACTCGGCGGTTATTGGTAAGTGACCAAGTCGATTTGTGTCTAATTTTCAATCAATTCGCCTTGAAACAAAATATTTAATAACTGTTCGCTTAAATTGGAGTTTTGTGAGTCTCAAGCTGTTAAATTTTGTTGACATGAACTCTTAAACGTACATTTTCAAGCTCAAAACTCTCCTATTCGCGAGTGGCTTCAATCCCAGTTCGTATGCCGTGCAGTGGCGCCGCGGTGCCCTAAGCTCCAGGGCGGCCTCGCATCGACAAGTCCGCCCGCCGCAGCGGCCTGCCCTTGTTCTGGGACTACGCTACGCTGTGTTCGCAAGTGGGTCGTATTGACAGAGTATTTTTGTATGAAATTCTCTTTTTTTAAGACCAAATTACAGTCCCCTATGCAAAGATTGAACCCCACATTTTTCATATTTGATGGACGATTCTTTGGATTTAGTTTCTGGTGGCCATAATAAACAAACAAATTGAGCCTGGGTAAGGCCAGTAAAATTGTAACGCCAATAGTTCACAACAGACGTGCATAACTTGCCTTGCATGCCCTCATTTTCTAAATTTGTAACAAATTATAATAAATGGAATTTGTCTGACATTTTGTCCCCCAGAGTAAACCAAGACAACAGTGGCGCGGTGTACCCTGCAAGTGGATTGGGGGGGGGGGGGGGAGCATGTGCCCCCTCCCATGAAACCTGTAGCTGTGCCCACCGCAAGACAATGACGTAGCGTTGGGCAGTTGGACGGTGGGCACTGAATATCGAAGAGGGGTACTACGTTGAGAAAGCGAGGCAACCGATTTGGGGGCAGGGCCTTCTTCATGTTGACTTCTTTTTTGTAATGTTTTGAAAATTAATTTTGTTCATTTTCTCACATTTTTGAATTATATCCCACAGATTAGGTATTGTAGTGGTCAAGTAACAAAGATACCAGCGGCAGCTCCTATGTCCAGGGGGTGGGGCCGGGCACAGCCTATTGGACGTTCTCTATATTTTCACAGATAAACAATGAGATTGTTTTATTTAGACTTTTGCAAATCATTATTTTTTGTTTTGTTTGGGGGGGGGGGGGGGGGGGGAGTTAGGAGCCACCACAAGACAATGACTTAGCGTGGGCAGTTGGACGGTGAGCACCAAATCTTGGAGAGGGGTGCTACATTGAGGAGGCGAGGCAACCTAGTAGGGGGCAGGGCGTTCTTCATGTTTTACTATTTTGTCACAATGTTTTTAACATTTATTTTATTAATTTTCCTTGGCATGCCCTGGCATGGCCTGTTGCTGCGAATGTGTTTAATAACAAGGAGTGTTAGACTCTGTCTAGTGCAGTGCATGGTTGAGGTCATTTTCTACAATTCGTAACAAATTATAATAAATGCATAGAATAGATAGCAACCAAATAAATGGAATTTGTCTGACATTTTGTCCCCCCAGAGTAACCCAAGACAACAGTGCGCGGTGTACCCTGCAAGTGATTGGGGGGGGGGGGGGGGGGTGGGCACATGTATCATGATTTATTGGAGGCAGATGAGATTATGTTTGATTGCTTTTGCAAATTATTTGGGGGAGGGGGCACGGTGGGGGGGGGGGGGGGGGGAGGAGTGGGCACGGGGGGAGCATGTGCCCCCCCTCCCATGAAACCCGTAAGCTGTGCCACCCCAAGACAATGACGTAGCGTGGGCAGTTGGACGGTGGGCACTGAATATCGAAGAGGGTACTATGTTGAGAAAGCGAGGCACCGAATTTGGGGCAGGGCCTTCTTCATGTTGACTATTTTTTGTAATGTTTGAAAATTAATTTTGTTCATTTTCTCACATTTTGAATTATATCCCACAGATTTGGTAATTTTGCATAAATTTGTTGCACAAATTATAAATTTATAAAGTAAGCCAAATCAAAATGGGGTTGAGAAATGAAGTTAAGCATTTTTTTTTTTTTTGAATAAATTTGCATAAATTAGCATAATTAATGAATTTCAAAATTTTGTGCACAAGTTTTTAAGCCCCCAGCTAGCCCTATTTTAAGACAAAACAAACAGAATGAAAATCGTAAACAAATGAGGGAGAAGAAGCAATTTTTGTTATTTTTGGAATAAATTTGCATAATTACCATAATTAATCAATGGAGCAAAATTTCAAATTCTGTGTAGAAGTTTAGGTTACCAAATTTAGCTCTTCAGATAAAGCAAACCAAATCAAAAATCGGTTGAAAAATAAGAGCATTTTGAAAACTTGTCGGACGGACGGAAGGACGGCGCTAGGACTACTTTTTTTTTTGTGAGGTAATGAAAAACTGAGTGTAAAATTTGAGTAGAACATATATTTTAAATAATAATAAATAATAAATCGGTTCAGAGACGGCTGAAATATCCATAAATATAACAATTTGTAATAAAGCAGGTTATAAGAGAATTTTGAACCAGCCGTTGAAATTCGTTTTAAAATGCTTCCTCTTTTCAAAAAATGTTCAAAAGAGGTTTTAGATAGTGTTGATTATCTCTCTATCCTAATCACTATTTAAACAAAACATCACAATGCCCACTATGTTATTTTAAATGGTTTAAACCAAATGCATTTTTTGAATGCGGCCTCTTTAGTTTAAACAGCTCTTTTTGAATGATAACAGGCTTTTTACTTGAGTTGTTTGTAATTGTTGTATTCCCTTTGAGGCATGATGGAGTTATAATATTAGTTTGTAATGTAATGGTGCATGTTTTGGTTACTAAAAGTCAGTTTGACTAAAACTGTACTCTCTCTACCAGACTCAAACTATCCCTTTAAAGTAAGCTTTTTAGAAAAAATGTACATTTAGACATTTGGGTGACCACCAAAGGGGACTGGTATGACATCTCATTTGCCTGCCTTCAATGTAAGCAGGAAGATTCCAGCGATATCTTCTTCATTTGAAACCGTGAAGAAGAAAGTCTCCATGCATGTATTAATCACACAAATTATTTAGTCAGAATATAGAAAATGAAAATCAATCATTCACAAAGTTGCTAAGACTCGACCGACATGTTTTTATGGCATTCTACACTAAATGAAACGGAACTGAACCAAGCCGCCACACTAACTTTTTGTTTGTACTTGCCCTCTTCCTTCTAGATGAGATCAACCATATGAAACAACATTGTTCTCTTTTAGTTGGAACAGTTATTCATACCTAGCAGAATTAATTTGTCTTTTTTGTTCACATTGTTTTTATGGACAAGTAATTTTCTCTTCAGGCATGTAAAACTTGAACATTCCTGATTTTGCTTGCCCAAATGGGCAAGTAGAAAGAAAAGTTAGTGTGGAGGCTTGATTTATTTATATATTTTATCTGTTCCTTTTCAATTTGTTTCTTTCACAGCTGGAATTGGAATCTAATCTCCTTCAATAGAGGCCAAGATTGGATCAACTATAGAAGATGAAACCAGAGGCATTATGTTTTCGGGTTGTCCGTCCGTCCGTCCCTACGTACATATGATGACAAAAATGGTACCCTGGGGTACCAAACGAATATCCGCCATTTTGTTTAATTATTTATTTATATTTTAGGGCTGTACCAGGGTATAGCGTGCATACAATCGCGCGCTGCACTGCATACACAACGCAATACGGTTGTGCTTCGAGTGGACACAAGATGGCGCTACACAACGCGGTACCCCGGGGTACCGCGTGTGTCATCATATGTACGTCCCGTTCTCGTGATCGCGATATCTCCAGAACCGGTTGACAGATTTTAACTTATATGTACGAATCTCGAGGTCATTAGGTTAAAGGTCAAAGATCATAGTTCTCATTATATATGAGAAAATATGTAATTTATTTCTGCCACTCATGTATGCCTATCACCATGGCAACCGACCTAAATCCGAGATGGAAGGAAAAATCACTGGAAATTAGAACAAAATTGGTCAAGGAACAAGAACAGTAAGCAAGTTATGACTCATTTAAGATGTCCATTTGGGGTACTCAAATCGGCAACTTTAATAGGTTTGTGGACAACTCCCCATATGTTTTGTACACAAATTTCTCATCGTTCAGTTTTATATTTCTATTTAAAGGGGTAGTTTAGTTTTGGTAGAGAGGGCGCTGCACATCACAATTTTTTTGTGAGATAATGAAAAACTGAGTGTCGAATTTGAGAGAACATGCAATTTTAATGGCAGAATAAACTTTATTTGGTCAAAATCGGTCCAGAAACGGCTGAAATATCAATAAATATATTTGATCTTATAATTATTTGGGGCCCAAATAATTAGATGATTTTTTCAAAAAAATGCTTGCACTTTTTCAAAAATTTTCAAAAGCGTTTTTTAAAGAGTTGTTGATGATCTATCTACTTAATCATTATTTCAATAGAACATCACATGCATTATTTTGAATGAAAAATGATTGAAACCAATGCCTTTTTAGAAAGCGCCCTCTTGTGTTTTAATGGCTCTTTTTGAATGATAACAGGCTTTTTACTTAGTCGTTTGTAATTTTGTATACCTTTCGAGCATGGTGGAGTAATAACTATTAGTTTATAATGTTACTGTCTAGGTTTGGTTACTAAAGTTCAGCCTTACCAAAACTGTACTACCCCTTTAATTGTAAACAAAGATTCATTCATATTTTTACAATACATGTAGCATATTCAACAATTGCCCTATGGCACTTAGTCAGGTATAATTATTAGTTAATGTATATGTTTTTCAAGTGGAGTTTAATTTCATTAAAAGAATGAAATAGCATAAATTAATATGATTGTCTGTCTTATCTATATTTTTGCAGATGTATGTGTGCATGAAAGCGCATGAATAAGCTGCTCTCCACCTAACTCTAGTGAACGCTAGCGCGGAGCGCTAGCGTTCTAGGTCGATATGTGTGTGTGCGTGGGGTGGGGGGGGGGGGGGGGGGGGTGGTGTCAGTCCCTTATTTGATCACATAAGTGTTGGAATGAATAAAGGGGATGAACTATGGGGAACATGAGGAAATCTTTTTAAAAATACATTATTACAAAGAGTGTGCCCCCAATCAATCACGTCTCCCCCAATCAGAAAGGGCAGTTACAGGGGACGGGGTGGGGGGGGGGGGGTACATGCACCTGACGAAAAATTCATACTTCCATGACAAATATGGACAACTGTTATCGGCCCCAAAATGTGTAATTTTAATATAAGGGCAATTCCACGCCAAATGAGCTAAAAGTGGAAAAATCAAATGAGGATTATTTCTGATCTTGTTTACTTTTTCTGGAGTATTTTTTCATAAATCATGATCACATAATGATATCTTTCAGTTTACATGATTAAAAAAAATATTGGGCATCTCCTGATACGATAGACACCATACATGAACACATACACATGGGACTACACAGTGCCTATTTCTAGATTTTCTTCATTTTTTGCATTCCTTTCTATAATATTTCTGTTTTAAGGTACCAAATTGGATGATTGGATATCACAATATGTGTTCACATTAAAATTTCATTTTTTTGAGAGCCCTAAAGTATATTTTTAATGAATCAAAAACTCTGTCCTTCTGTTACTGTCCTTCCGTTACCGAACAGTGAAGCAATTAACTTCTTGTAATTAATATACCAATAGACATATTTTTTTCAAATAAATGTAGTAATACTCTTTGAACATTAGGGAATGGACTATGAGCCAATATAACATGATAGCATTTGAAACTTCACAGAGATTGGATCATAACTAAAGAACTTGAAAATCCATGTCCATTTTGCCGTCCTTCCGTTACCGGCCTCATTAGTGTGCATATCTAATAAACGTAATGAAAAAAAAAAAAAAAAAAAAAAGGAAATCAAAGGTGTCCCACCAAGAGTCTCAGAAATGTTATTTACAATGATGAATCATAAGCAGGATCCTGGAATTATATGATTAAATTTCAAAAATTGCGTCTGAATGTCCTTCCGTTACCGTGGAATTGCCCGTTTATCATAAATCTAAGATTAGGGAAAGGTCATGTAAGGCTCATTATCGGAGCATCGTCCACGAGCCGCTAATTTTTGTTTGCTGTTTTGAACCCCCGTAAGTGATTTTGTTTCACCTTTTTTTCCGAATTTTTTTGGCTATTTTGAACCCCCGTAAGTGATTTTTGTAACTTTCGTCCACGAGCCGCAATTTTTTTTGATATTATGAACTTTCACTTTTTGTTCACCTTTTTCACTGATACATTTTCACTTGGCAGCCCAAGGGGGGGGGGGGGGGTTTAAACCCCCTAACCCCCCCCCCCCCCCCCCCCCCGTAGATCCGCCACTGTCAAGTATACCCTGCTCCCAGCTCTATCACCAATTACCTCCTCTCTGATGTACACTGCCCCAAATCTGGTTCCACATTAAGTCATTGTCTAGGTTACTTGACTGCCACATTATCAAATCTGGGTGTGAGAAAATGAACAAAATAAATTGCAAAAAATATAAAACAATCTCATTGTTTATCTGTGAAAATATAGAGAAACATCAATAGGCTGTGCCCGGCCCCACAATTAATAACTCACAAGTCATATGGCCCCCATCACTCTGACTACGCCAAGCCACTACATTACCAAATCTGTGGGATATAATTCAAAATGTGAGAAAATGAACAAAATTAATTTTCAAAACATTACAAAAAATAGTCCATGAAGAAGGCCCTGCCCCCAAATCGGTTGCCTCGCTTTCTCAACATAGTACCCCTCTTCGATATTCAGTGCCCACCGTCCAACTGCCCACGCTACGTCATTGTCTTGGGGTGGCACAGCTACGGGTTTCATGGGAGGGGGGGCACATGCTCCCCCCGTGCCCCCTCCCCCCCCCCCCCCCCGTGCCCCCTCCCCCAAATAATTTGCAAAAGCAATCAAACATAATCTCATCTGCCTCCAATAAATCATGATACATGTGCCCCCCCCCCCCCCCCCCCCCCCCCCCCCAATCACTTGCAGGGTACACCGCGCCACTGTTGTCTTGGTTACTCTGGGGGGACAAAATGTCAGACAAATTCCATTTATTTGTTTGCTATCTATTCTATGCATTTATTATAATTTGTTACGAATGTAGAAAATGACTCAACCATGCACTGCACTAGACAGAGTCTAACACTCCTTGTTATTAAACACATTCGCAGCAACAGGCCATGCCAGGGCATGCAAGGAAAATTAATAAAATAAATGTTAAAAACATGTGACAAAATAGTAAACATGAAGAACGCCCTGCCCCCTACTAGGTTGCCTCGCCTCCTCAATGTAGCACCCCTCTCCAATATTTGGTGCTCACCGTCCAACTGCCCACGCTAAGTCATTGTCTTGTGGTGGCCTAACTACCCCCCCCCCCCCCCCCCCCAAACAAAAACAAAAAATAATGATTTGCAAAAGTTCTAAATAAAACAATCTCATTGTTTATCTGTGAAAATATAGAGAAACGTCAATAGGCTGTGCCCGGCCCCACCCCTGGACATAGGAGCTGCCGCTGGTATCTTTGTTACTTGACCACTACAATACCTAATCTGTGGGATATAATTCAAAATGTGAGAAAATGAACAAAATTAATTTTCAAAACATTACAAAAAAGAGTCAACATGAAGAAGGCCCTGCCCCCAAATCGGTTGCCTCGCTTTCTCAACGTAGTACCCCTCTTCGATATTCAGTGCCCACCGTCCAACTGCCCAACGCTACGTCATTGTCTTGCGGTGGCACAGCTACAGGTTTCATGGGAGGGGGGCACATGCTCCCCCCCCCCCCCCCCAATCACTTGCAGGGTACACCGCGCCACTGTTGTCTTGGTTACTCTGGGGGGACAAAATGTCAGACGAATTCCATTTATTATAATTTGTTTCAAATTTAGAAAATGAGGGCATGCAAGGCTCTGTTGTGAACTTGGCGTTACAATTTTACTGGCCTTACCCAGGCTCAATTTGTTGTTTATTATGGCCACCAGAAACTAAATCCAAAGAATCGTCCATCAAATATGAAAATGTGGGGTTCAATCTTTGCATAGGGGACTGTAATTTGGTCTTAAAAAAAGAGAATTTCATACAAAAATACTCTGTCAATACGACCCACTTGCGAACACAGCGTAGCGTAGTCCCAGAACAAGGGCAGGCCGCTGCGGCGGGCGGACTTGTCGATGCGAGGCCGCCCTGGAGCTTAGGGCACCGCGGCGCCACTGCACGGCATACGAACTGGGATTGAAGCCACTCGCGAATAGGAGAGTTTTGAGCTTGAAAATGTACGTTTAAGAGTTCATGTCAACAAAATTTAACAGCTTGAGACTCACAAAACTCCAATTTAAGCGAACAGTTATTAAATATTTTGTTTCAAGGCGAATTGATTGAAAATTAGACACAAATCGACTTGGTCACTTCCAATAACCGCCGAGTGCGGAGGATGTCATACGAACTGGGCTTGAAGCCACTCGCGATTAGGAGAGTTTTGTGCTTGAAAATGTACGTTTAAGAGTTCATGTCAACAAAATTTAACAGCTTGAGACTCACAAAACTCCAATTTAAGCGAACAGTTATTAAATATTTTGTTTCAAGGCGAATTGATTGAAAATTAGGCACAAATCGACTGTCGAGTGGGTTCGAGTGCGGAGGATATCATGTGACAAAATCTTGGCGACGAGGAAAAAAACCCACCAGAAGTATGACCTTTCAAAAATCAAATTATCTCCACAAATACTTTATTTCCCGTAACAAAATTTACACATGATGCCCGTGAAGACCGTTTCTTCCCATTTTATTACTTTTTATTTAGAAAAAAATATTTAAAATGTCGAAAATTAAACAAAAATAAAAGGGGTCGAGTTGTCCGAAGTCAGACCGGACCCCTACCAACTCGGGTTGGCCGAGTATGTAAGGGTCGTTGGCCGAGTTGGTAAGGGTCGAGTTATCCGTTGGCCGAGTTGTCCTGGATTCGGTGGAAAATATGCATGCAATACATAGCGGCTAGTGCAGTGTATGTAGCTCGCTTCAATTCAGCTCGCGTTAGTGAGTAACGGTGCAATATTATCAGCGCAATTTTTGTGCTGTTTTTGCAGGTAATTGTTCTCGTATTTGTTTTAAAAGCCCTACAAACATGTAAGTAAAATAAGAGATAGTCTAGAATAGGTGTGATCGTAATAATCTTGCATTTTCGTTCCTTTTCGGAGCTTTTTAAAAGTGCAATTACTTACAAGGCAGTCATGGCAGTTGGCGCAGCAGCTCAGCTAGGTAGCTAGAGCACAGCCTGTCTCGCGGGGCTGGGCCGCTGAAACTCTAGTGCGTGTTCCGTATCATTCAACTGACGGGCATTTTTTTGTTTCGAGGCACGTTCAATTTGCGTCTCTCAACCCCTCAATTTGTCAAACAAATCTCTAATTTTGGGAAAATAACCACTCGTACGGTAAAATATGTACTTTTACACTAACATTGGGCAATTTTCTAGATTTTTGTTTCTTCATTTCCGATGTTGCAAAACGAGCAAGCGGTGGTTGTTGTAACGAATAATGCACGCAAACTGATCTATCATACCGCGGCGATTGCGCATGCGCCCCTTGCCACACGTCATCGATCTAAGCGGCGAGATCGGAGTGAATTTGGGCCTGGTTTGGAGGGTGATATTTTCTCATTTTCAATTTCGATTTTAAAATATTTTTAAAAATTCAAAAAATCTGAATTTCTCGAGGCTTGTAAAGTACAAGATTACCTTCACAATCACACCAAATTCGACTCAATTTATAATCAATGAACAGACTCTTTAATTTTTGGTCTGCACAGTGCATATTTGCAAGTGATTTGTTTCATGTAACATGATTTCAGAGTTAGTAAATGTTTGTTTTTGAATTGGTAATTATCCGAGTGACCTTTGACCTGTGCCCCAAACAGTTTCAGAAAATTGTCTTTTACCTACAGTACTCTTTCTAACATTGATTCTGGAACTTAATTGTGAGAACAAAAAACAACAACAATATTTTGACCTGTTGACCTATGACCTCCCATGACCCCATTCCCTAATCAGGTCATATACTTCACTGGACGCATACCAGTATTATTATCATGTTATCCTTCAAGGATTCTCAAACTATCTTGATAATAATGTAATTTTTGCATATTTGTTAGCTATGTGACCTTTGACCTTTGACCTCATGGACCAAAATCATATCCAATAATCCGTACCTCTAAATACATGGATTGTACAAAGTTTGAACGAAATCCATCCAACGATTCTTGAGATATTGCAAAAAAAAGAACACTGATGTACAGATGCACATACAGACAGACGGACATACAACCCATACACATACATGACTCAGGTAACTTTGAGATGGAAACATTAGCAACTGACCCTATTCATATAATTATAGCATGAGCAATGTCCAAGCATACCTACAAAAAATATCTTACACTATTTGATTATGTCTACTGTGTTATGTCAATGGGAATCCAGTAGGTAGCGTCACGGCGTTACACAAAACGTAACGCCGTGACCAAATTGATATTGATTATATTAATAAGTGGTAAAAGATAATGCTGCTATTCAGCATGCATATTATAGCCCTATGGGCTAATACAGAGAAAACAAAAAATTATTTCATTCCCATTCATATTTCTCCAGAAATATTAAAAATATATGTTTTTAGTGTAACGCCGTGACATATTAATGATTGTAAATGAGACAGTCACTGAAGCGGAACGAAGAGCGAAAATGACGAAATTGATATTTATCTGAAAAATTGAAGCAATGATCCTATCAACACTGAAATAAAATTTTATGAAAACTCCTTTTCGCAGTTATTTTATGCTTAATATTTAATTGAATGTTTTGTGAAAATAACTGAAAATTAATTTATGCTATATATTAACAATAAAATAATAGTTTACAATTTTTTTTTTCAAAAACAAAATACATTTTTGGAAAGTTCAATCTTTTAGCTTTCATTTGATACCAAATTTGTTATGGTACAACGAATTTGAAAAATCAGTGGTTATGTCAATGTTTGCTTGGAATTGCCCTTACACTAAAATAAGAATGTGACATCACTACTTTGATACTCTGTTTGAAGAATCACTGCAGTTAGACAAGTATACATGTACCTGCCAACTGTTCCGATTTAATCGGAATATTCTGATTTTCTGAATTTTTAGGACCTCAAAAAAAATGTTCTCTCCTGCATGGTCGGAAGCGCCAGAAATGTGCCGATCATGGCATAATTGGATAGGTTACAGCAAGATACATATCGATAATCAATTATTAGAGCAGTGAGAACGATGTAAAAAAAAAAATAAGAGCCCCTGTGAGCCCCAAAATTGCCCTTGTGAACATTTTCACGAGGGCGTTTTTTGTCCTCAAAATTCTCATTCCTCATATGATGACATAAATGGTACCCTGGGGTACCAAACGAATATCCGCCATTTTGTTTAATTATTTATTTATTTTTTAGGGCTGTACTGGGGTATAGCGTGCATACAAGCGCGCGCTGCACTGCATGCACAACGCAATACGGTTGTGCTTTAAGTGGACACAAGATGGCGCTACACAACGCGGTACCCCGGGGTACCGCGTGTGTCATCATATGCCCAAGAAACGCCCAAGGCTTCGCCCCAGACCCCCGCTAAAGGTTCAGATTTCTTATTTTCAAATGTTGGCAGGTATGCAGTTAGATTGATTGTGAGTTCTAATGTGTTCAATTTATTCATGTATTGCTTTTCTCCATAGGATGTGCCCGAATTTGACCTGCATTTCGAGAAAGCGTACAAATGGATAGCAAGTAACGTTATTGAGAAGAATTCCTTCATTTCATCACTATGGAAGGTTAGTTTGTTCATTATTGTCTGTGTCCTACCACGTAAACACTCTAACACACTTTTGTAGCTGCTAACATTCTTCACTTAAACAAAATTAACGTTTTGATCTTGTCCCAATATTATTGTTTTTCTAATTGCAATAAATGATATAGTATTTGGTTTCTGTGCAAGCCAGGTCAAGGGAAGCATTGGTATTTGAATTGATGAGCTTGTTTATGATACAACCAATAATAAGTGCCTCATAAACACTCATGCATTCAATGCATTGTGAGAACATTACATGTTAATCTTATCTTAAAGGGCAATGCAACTCAAGAATAGAGTTTATCCTACTTTATACATCGTAATATGTCTGTTTAATATATGTAACATTACTCCGACTCAGATTTCTGCCTTGGAAGTAATATACAGAAAACTCTTTCGGGTATACCGCTATTCACGCGAACATTGGAGGCCGCCATTATTAGGTTTGTGCGGACTCTGGTCAATGATATGCACTAATGCATTTCAATAGCACCAATTCAAACCATTGTCTGAATACTTGCAGATGCTTTCAAATCAGTGAAAAGCTTTTTGTTCGGCCCGTAGCACATTCGTCAGAGTTTGCAAAGCATGTCGGGTAATTACAAGAACATGGCCGCCCCCATCATCTTTTGCCGCCGTAAGAATTAGTAAAATGTGAGTATGTTCACGTAAGGATTTCATGGGATCCAGGAGGCCAAAATTGCCAAGTTATGTATCAAATCAAATGTCTGTTCACCCTCTAAACGATAATAATAACCGAAAGCCATAGTTTCATTGCCCTTTAAACTGAATGAGCAAAAACAATTGTGTTATTAGAATATGATGTTTTTAAAGTTAAAATATTTCAAATTGTTCTCTTTGTTGCTATTTCAAACCAATACATTTCTTTTGGGGGCCACCAAAACCTGAAAATTAATGATTTTCCTAGCCCAAATGGGCAACTGTGTGTATCTGTAACTATTAAAATAGCATAATATTTGAATATTAAAAAATTGGTATAACCTTTATCTTTGATCCCATAGCTCAGTCAGCGATATTTAAAACAGCTAAAGAAACCAGATTTCATCAACGTTAAGCCAGCATTGCTAGAGGGTATGTATGTACTGTCCCTTTTATCCCTTTTCTGCACTTTATATACCTTGTTGATTCATACAACTTATGAAGGAATTATGGTGGCTTCACCAGTTTTGCTCAATTATGCATTTGTGGCCAGACAAATGCAAGTAAACATTGTGGTACTTTAAATATTCAGTATCAATTTCAAGATGGGCTTTATTCCTCTCATATGATTTGCAGACACATTACAGACACATTTACAATAATAAAAAAACATTCACTATACAGAGTGTTTATAAAAAAGCGGAACCCAACTTCCACCAGCTATATCTTAAATAGTAAACAAAGTTATGTTTATTGCAATATATCATCGCAAAGATAATTTAATACTCTTTCATTTGGTATCATATTTGTAATAATTGAGCTTGTAGTTATCGAATTGCAAGCATTTTAAATGAGCAATGTTAAAATTGCTTTGCGCACAAGATTTAGATCTATTCATCAACCCAGTCTGATCAATGGTAATTCATTGAAACCTCTCCTTGTGTTCTTTTGTCTTGTAATCCTTTTGTTCCGATCGTTCTTAAGCTAACATGGAGATACTTTTTAAATCGGTTCCTTGCCTGACCATGCAACTGACCACTGAACACGAGCACAAACCTGTGCAGACAGACATTGGGGCATGTGGAAGGATGTTGGGGATGATTATGGACCCTCAACTCTTCTCAAAGTTGAATAAATGTCAAACTATGAATCAAGAAACATGAAATGTCACTTGACTTTGTCTACTGTTTCATTATTTACACTGCATTTAGCAATTACTTTCTACTCTTGTGCGCAAAGTACTTTTTACATAACCCTTTCAAAGTAAGTTTTATTCAATCATGCATGACGTTACCACAAGATATTTGGTATCAAACGAAAGAGTATGAATCTACCTTTGGTATGACATATTGCAATAAATATAATTATGTTTATTAAATAAATTATTGCGGATGGAAGTTGGGTTCCGCTTTTTTATAAACACCCTGTATATATGCAAGTGGTAGGTATGGAAATTAATACATCTCAGAAAGTATTATACCCAATTTCTTTCCATTAAAACTATCACACCTCATATGCTTGCTAGTAGTCACAATTAATCACAACATTAATGTTGTGTACCTTTTAGCCACCCTTGGATCAAGCAAAGACAGATCAGGCACATGGTGAACTACACAGCTTTATCTGGAATTTATGATGTGTTATCTTGACTTGTTTATTAATTAATTTATTTTATTTCCAGCGACAACTACAAGGGTTTAGCTGCAACGTATGATGTGTCATCTTAATTGTGTCCGCTTTGTTTCTCTTTATTTGATCAAACTGATTGAGAGAATATAAACCTTTTCCCCCACATTACAACAGAGTATGTATCCGTGGATCAGGCCAGGGCAGACCAGTCACATGATGATCTTCCCAGCGAAGACTACCAGGCTCTATCTGGGCGTGAAGAAGCAGATCTGGAGCGGATGATGGACGAGTGTGAATTCGCCATCGGCAACGCAGAGGCATTCATCGAGCGGCTGGCAAACGACCTGTCCGTACTCGACGGGGTAGGTGCAGTCAATCCTGCTTTAGCAACCACCTGCCTATAAAGACCACTGATCTTGATTACCTTGGAAGAAGTTAGGAGTGTTAACCCGTTCCCTACGAGTTTCTGAAATATACATAGACTTTGTACACAACCCACTTGGTTCCCGTAGTCAAGGGGAACTTAATAAACCTGTGTATAAATGTATATTGATCATTAAGCCAACACCCACTTAATATCAAATCTCAGTAGGAAGTGATTAGACTTTGTTGACACTGTTGTTGAGTCTGCTGATTTTTTAGTAGTCATTGCCGCTTTTGTATATGCACACTCCGGTTCTGATAATGTGGCATGCAGAGCTATTGGCAGCCTCCAGATGGCATTGAAATTTGATGATAGTGGTCTAAAACAATGGATTATTATTAGTGATACCCAAGAGGAAGTATCTAACTAGAAGTGACAGGATTCATGCCCTTATCAGTGCCAGTAAACCAAAAAGCCAACATGAAACTTCCCTTTAACATGATAACAGCTAGCATGCTCCCCTGGGAGTTGAGAAGGTGCGCAAGATAGTTGTGCAGATTTGAACTGACCGGGTAATAATGCCTTTGTAAAGCCCTTCAAAATTATTATCAATCATGATAGGTACTATATACCTTGAAAATATTATAATTCTCCCAATTACTATCTTTTCCTCTTGCTGTTCTGAAATCATGCATGTCCAAACTATGAGTAACCATTCTGGGTATGTTCTCTCGCTCTCTATATGATGACACACGCGGTACCCCGGGGTACCGTTGTACCCCGGGGTACCGCGTTGTGTAGCGCCATCTTGTGTCCACTCGAAGCACAACCGTATTGCGTTGTGTATGCAGTGCAGCGCGCGCTTGTATGCACGCTATACCCCGGTACAGCCCTAAAAAATAAATAAATAATTGAACAAAATGGCGGATATTCGTTTGGTACCCCAGGGTACCATTTATGTCATCATATATTGTTGTTCTTCTATCTTCAGGCCAACATCCACTCGATCATCGAGTCTCAACAGGAAGTGGCGAGACTCATGTTTCTGTTAGACGAGAGCATTAGAGAAGTGAACAAGGTGGATTCCAGTCTTGATGAGTATGACAAAATGCTGGAGGTACGTTTGTCCAAAAACACTCTGTAATATTTTTTGATTAAAAGTGAGCAAAGAAAAATGGGATTCCAACGGGATTCGAACCCGAGACCTCCGGATTGCTAGACCGGTGCTCTACCGACTGAGCTATAGAAAACCCTACGACGGCGTTCTTCCCAGAAACCCCTTAATTCATCATTGCTCAAGTAGTCAGAAGCTTTATAAAACTTTATAAACCAATGTAATATTTTTTGGTTTACTTTTGCTTGTCACATCAATATGGTTTACAAAACATCTCTTTGTATCGTATAGAACTTGGAAGAGATTGCTTAGGACAAGCTTTCTTTAAACGCAATCTAATTGGACCAACACAAATGTAACTAAAAATTGTATGCTTGTGTTATTCTTGTATATTTGTGTCAACATGTTTTCAGTAAACTTAAGCTTAAACTCAAAATCCAGACCAAATCAAATCTAATGATATGATTTCAATCAAATCATCTTTCCACTAAGGGTGTGCGAGTTCACATGGAGATCATGGAGCAGAAGGACTCGATGATTCAGATTCAGGGCCAGAACCATGGACTGCTCTTATCGGCCGTCGACACTATGATCAAGAAACTAGACATGCCTCACCAGCAGCAGCTAGCCCTGCTAGACAGAGACCTGGGCTCCCCTAAGGGCATAATGGAATGCACCGCAGCCGCTCACATGCTCCAGGACAAAATGGACGCAGAACTCTTGCCAGGTTTGTTTAACTTTTAAGGTTCTTTACCAGCTTTGTTTTAATACCTTTTTTTAAAACCTGGTATGTTGCTTTTTTAGTTCATTTCCAGCTTTGTTACTCTTTGTTGCCTTTTGTGTTTTTACCAGGTTTGGTACTTGTTATTGCATGTTTAGTTTCTTTACCAGGTTTCCTTTTGATGCTTTTAGGTACATGTACTTTACTAGGTTTGTTGCTTTTTATGCCTCCGCCAACGAAGTGGCCGGAGGCATTATGTTTTCGGGTTGTCCGTCCGTCCGTCCGTCCGTCCGTCCGTACGTCCGTCCGTACGTCCGTCCGTACGTCCGTCCGTACGTCCGTCCGTACGTCCCGTTTTCGTTCTCGCGATATCTCAAGAACCAGTTGACGGATCAATTTCAAACTTGGTATGAGTGTACATATTGGGGTGACAATGATCTGATTAGATTTTAGGGGTCATGAGGTCAAAGGTCAAGGTCACAGGACTCAATATATATGCAAAAATGCCTCGTTCTCGCGATATCTCAAGAACTGGTTGACGGATCAAATTCAAACTTGGTATTAGTGTAGATATTGGGGTGGCAATGATCTGATTAGATTTTAGGGGTCATGAGGTCAAAGGTCAAGGTCACAGGACTCGATATATATGCAAAAATGCCTCGTTCTCGCGATATCTCAAGAACTGGTTGACGGATCAAATTCAAACTTGGTATTAGTGTAGATATTGGGGTGGCAATGATCTGATTAGATTTTGGGGTTCATGAGGTTAAAGGTCAAGGTCACAGGACTCAATATATATGCAAAAATGCCTCGTTCTCGCGATATCTCAAGAACTGGTTGACGGATCAAATTCAAACTTGGTATTAGTGTAGATATTGGGGTGGCAATGATCTGATTAGATTTTGGGGTTCATGAGGACAAAGGTCAAGGTCACAGGAATCAATGTATGTGCAAAAATGCCTCGTTCTTGCGATATCTCAAGAACCGGTTGACGGATCAATTACATACTAGGTATGAGTGTACATATCGGGGTGCCACTGATCTGATTAGATTTGGGGGGTCATGAGGTCAAAGGTCAAGGTCACATGACTCAATATGTATGCGAAAATGGCTTGTAATTAAAATTTCCAGAACTGAATGTCAGATTTCAATCAAACTCGGTACCTGTATCATAAAGAGTCAACGTAGCCATAAAATGTTGGGGTCATGAGGTTGAGGTCAAGGTCACGGGACTCATTATACATGCAAAAAAGCTTGTAATACCAAAATCTCAAGAACTAAATGTCAGATTTCAATCAAACTTGGTACCTGACTGTTTTTTAGGGAGCCATCAAAGATTGGGATCATATGGTCAAGGTCACAGGACTCAAAATATAAGAAAAATTAAATCAGTGCATGTTAATTTGGGCATATTAAAATCGCGTGATAGCGGAGGCATAATTTTCGATTGCGCGCAATCGAAGATCCATCTAGTTTGTTGTTGCTTTTATTGATTCTTAACCAGGGTTTTACTATCTGTTGCCTTTTTTTTGGGGGGGGGGGGGGGGGAGTGGAAGTTCTTTACCAGATTTAGTGTTTTTGTGTTGCTTTTTATGTTCTTTACCAGATTCGTTGATCCCTATTTATTGGTTTTTAGATTCTTTACCAGGTTTTGTAGCTTTCAAGTTCTTTTCTAGGTTTCTTAACCTTATAAATGCTGTTTTGTACATTCTTTTCAAGTTCTGAACCAGGCTTATTCATTTGTGTTCCTTTTTGTTACATTTGTGTTACAAACATAACAAATTGACAAACTTTATGAGAATTCCAACTTAAGTGTTTTAAACTGGAGAAATGCTATGTGTACAACAAACCTATTACATGTAAAGCTGATCTATTTTGGGTGTGTGCAGGTCTTGGTAAGATGCAGTCAGTCATTGAGCATCGGGAACTCTTAACCAATCTGCAAGAGAAGTTTGCATATGGTTTCATCTACATTTGGTTCAATGTTGCCTTGATTTTGTTGCGTAATAAGTGATTTTCATTAGCCTAAATCAAAGCTGATCTTCTTTGTGTGTGTGTGTGCAGGTCTGGTGAAGATGCGGTCAGTGATGGAGCAGCGAGAACTGTTGACCAATCTACAAGAGAAGTTTGCCCAAAGGCTTGCCATACATCTTAACAACATCTTCATTCAGCAGGTACTTATTCAAAACAAATTAGAATCTATTTCATCTTGCTTAATGCTTATTGTATTGTATTGTAATGTATTTAGCTTGCTTTGTATTGGATTGTAACGAATTAAAATGTATTTCTTTTTATTATTATAATTAAAATATTTGTAATTGTTATTATTAGTAGTAGTATTATTATAATATACTATACTTGATTTATATAGTGTATCATATGATTGATAATCATCTCTAAGCACTTTGCAATGCTATTATTACCCCGGTCATCGTATGCATACTGCAATCAATCCAGCTCACAAAGTGCACTTTCCACTCCCTAGGGAGCATTCCAGCCAGACAACCTTGTAGATTATGATTATGAGTATTATTGTCTTCTCCGTTGTTATTATTATTTTGATGAGTATTATTATTATTATTCTTTTTATTATTTTATCTTATGATTATAAGGGAGCAGATATGAGTGAAATGATGCTAACGATGGGTCACCGTCTCACCCTGCCAAAGCACTTCAAGTTCCACCGGGATCTGATCCCCTATGCAGAGCTCATGCAGTGGCTCAGGAGAGCTGACCACACTAGCTTTCAACAGCTGGGCAAGGTAGGGTATAGAAGTGATATTTATTGGGGGCATTTAGCATGTTTGAGGTGTCTATTAATTGTGTGGTATTAACCTATTCCCTACTAGATTTTGCAATTTCCAGAGAGTTAATTAAGAAACCACCCGGTTCCTGCAGGGAATGGGGTTAGTAGGGTAAGAATCTGAAAATCAAGCTGTTAAATAAATGTAAATTGGAATATCAACTCGTTCAGTGGATAAAGAGGGATGATCACACCAGCCTTTAGCAACTTATCTAGGTAATGTATTCAGCCCTTTCTTTGTGCAAATATCAAGCCCCTTGACTTAACAACTGTATTCTGAAACCTGTCTATAGGGGTCACCTGTCTGCAGTGGCCACTTTTCTTGTTTCCCTTCAGTGGTCACTTTACATCTATAGGTTAGATTGTAAATTGTAAAAATCTCTGAAAGGGGGACCAACACCCACAACTAATATTCTTGTAAATAAAAGGTAATAGTTTTAGTAGTCCATTCCACCAACAAGTTGAGAAAAATAGGTTTCCAGACAAATTATACATTTGGAAAACTCATCACCATACTAAAATATGTGTTCCTTGGTCTGCAGAAGAAGACTATTGTCTAGGACATACACAGTGGCGTAGACAGGTTCTTACACTTGGGGGGGTTGATTTGCTGTTCACCGGACCAAGACCAATTTGTCCGCGGCCGAGACCACCTGCCGAAATGTTTCGAGACCAAGACAATTGCTTGAAATTCCTCTCAGTGCCGGGGGGGGGGGGGGGGGGGGGGGGATTGGTTATGTTAAGATGGTCGTGACCAGGCGGGCTGGAAGCAGTTTTGGATTTGGGGAGGGGGGGGGGAGGGGTGCCAAACCTATGGGGGCTCACGATTTTGTGTGTGCAGGGGCTCATGCCCAACCACACGCACAGTGCTGCCAACTTTGAGCCAGATGTGAGAGTGAGACATTGCAAGGAGCGAAGTGACTGAGCAGGGGGAGGGTGTGGGAGGGTGTGTCCCCCTCCCACGGTAGGGAGATTTTGCGTTTTTGGACTTGAAATTGTGCAATCTGGTGCTTACCTAGATAGGAAATTCGGGCTTAACATTGACTGTATCTGGGAAAGCGTGTTATGATTTGATCGACCAGAAATTTTAAATATATTTTCACGAAGAAAACAAATAATTGACACACTGATAAATATGCACCCCAACACAGGGAGCGAAGTGACTGAGCGGGGGAGGGTGTGGGAGCGGGGTTTCCCCCTCCCACGGTAGGGAGATTTTGCATTTTTGGAATTGAAATTGTGCAATCTGGTGCTTACCTAGATAGGAAATTCGGTCTTAACATTGACTGTATTTGTGAAAGCGTGTTATGATTTGATCGACCAGAAATTTGAAATATATTTTCACGAAGAAAACAAATAATTGACACAGTAATGAATATGCATCCCAGCACAATTGTATTTATATTTAGCGTCATACACAGTTCCAACATCCCCATATGCCACATTATGTATTGTATGATCCAACAACTTAGCAAATTGCCATGAAATGAGTCCCGAGGGGCAAAGCTACCGAAGGCTGAGGCAGAGCCAAAAAGGGATGGGGATACTCCCACGGAGGAGATTTTACATATTGAAATGGTGCAATTTGGTGCACGTCAAAGGCAGCCAGAGCATTGCCAGCCTACACTGGAACTACGTGGCCCGGTATGCAGAAAACAAATACTCACCCCAGACCTTACGCAAGTTACACAACAAACTGAGATAGTCTGTTCGCGCGCGAAGCGCGCAGCGAAAATTGAAAGTGGATTTATAAATTGCTCTTTTAACAAAAGTCTTAGCTCATACAACTAATGTTTTCTTTCCCACTCGTATACAGATACACACAAAAATATATATCCTTACCTAAAACCTGGGGGGGATGATTGTATATGTCATCCCCCCCACCTTGTGAGGTGGGGGGGGATGCATCCCCCTCATCCCCCCGTTGTCTACGCCCCTGGACATACACATCTTCCGTGGTTCTTTCATCTCCAAGGTACGCGTGTGTATAGTTTGGCGCGCTTGCAGACAATTAGCACATATGGAACCATGAGGCCCTGTTGGTTCCTTATGTTTTGGTGATGAATTACATTATCTATGAATTACACAACCCTTTGCAAAGTGTTGGGCATATATCAAACAGTGCTACCAACACATATAAGTCTGTATTGTTCTTTGCATGGTGGTCCCGTTTAATTTTATGTTTTCTTTAATTTCCATTTGCAGATTTACACAGACAACCTGAAGAAGGTGTACGAACGCGAGCTGAAAGATTTCTACGAGAGGGCTCGCATGGCTCTGATGATGAAGGGCAAAACGCCCGACCCAAAGAAGTTTGGTCTGAAAGCGGACAAGGGCAGTGCCACCCCCGACACGCCCAGGAGCAGTGGGCTGAGGGGGGTCAGGACTGCACCCTCCCTTCAAGAGTTCTCAACCAGTCTGAGCACAACGGAGACGGATCTCAGCGAGAAGCAGAAATTTGACATGGTGAGATGTTCTGCAAAACATGTTCTATATCAAATGTGTGGTATGGTATTTGTACCTCCCAGTGTAGCTAGGGATGTTTAATATATATATTTATTTATTTATTTATTCATGGTATTTATTTTGAACACGTATGGCAGCAAACAAGCTGAATTGCACCTGCTAAACATTAAATTAAAACAAACAATGTAATTCATATAAACGCGAACAATAATTGTGAAATGTTTACATTACATGTATATATACATCATTGTGAAAATGACATAATAAATTCAAATATTAAAAATTACATTCTTGCCCTTGTCTATCATTAATAATTTTGTACAAAGAATATAAATGCTGCATCATACAAAATTTTCATAATGGATGGATGGATCTTCATGGATGGATGGATGGATGGATATATAGATAGATATATAGATAGATAGATATATAGATCTCTCAACAAATATCTCGTGATATATAACATAATTTAACCAATGACACTGACTTGTTATGCAATTGTTCTGAACCAAGTTCTGTAGCTATAATTGAATTGTTATTATTATAATTATGACAATTATTAAAATACTCTTGCATTCTTAGTTATAGTTTTAATATTTTCCACCTCGAGTCTAGGTATTCACACAACTGCTGAGTCAGATCCAGTCCATGTGCAATGCGGAGCAGGATCTCTGTACCAAATTCTTTAGCTATAGTCTAAATATTGAATTATTATCATTACAATTATGATAGTTATTTTCATACTTGTACTTTCTTTTATTGTTTCCACCTCTAGATATTCACACAGCTATTGAGTGAGATCCAGCCCATGTGCAATTCAGAGCAAGATTTCTGTACCAAGTTCTTTGGCTATGGTCTGGACACTGAAGGAACGGTATGAATAATTATTTTACCCATGAAAATAATTTGTATCAAATATTCAGAATGAGCATGGCTCCTGTTCTAACAGTTATAAAATGCTATGTTGTATTAAGATAGATAGATAGATATATAGATATATAGATAATAGATAGATAGATAGATAGACAGACAGACAGACAGACAGACAGACAGACAGACAGACAGACAGACAGACAGACAGACAGACAGACAGACAGACAGAGAGAGAGACAGACAGACAGACAGACAGACAGACAGACAGACAGACAGACAGACAGACAGACAGACAGACAGACAGACAGACAGACAGACAGAGAGAGAGACAGACAGACAGACAGACAGACAGACAGACAGACAGACAGACAGACAGACAGACAGACAGACAGACAGAGAGTAAGACAGACAGACAGACAGACAGACAGAGAGAGACAGACAGACAGACAGACAGACAGACAGACAGACAGACAGACAGACATACATGTCCCCTCCCCCTCTCTCCCCATCTCCCTCTTTATGACGTATACTTTTTGCCGCGCTTTGCGCGCTATTACAATTTGGCGTCCTCGGAGACACCTTTTGTTTTTGTTGATGCATTTATGAATTAAAATTAGTCAGTTTGGCAAAGGCCTGTGGCCGAAATATCACCAAATTTGTTTTTCCACGGAGTATTTTATTTAATTTTGTTGTTTTATAGATAGATAGATAGATAGATAGATAGATAGATAGATAGATAAATAGAGATTCATAGAGAGATAGAGTGATCTATTCTTAGATTGAGTAATTAATAAAGTAACTGATTTTCCCATGATGTCTTCCTATATTGCAGGAAGCGGAGTACTTCCCCATGGCTGACCAGGTGGATGGAGGGATGTGTAGATGATAATAATGATTGTAACAAAGAGGATGGCAGCAAGTATTCATAGATTTATAGTGAATGCAGTGATTCATTCTTAGATTGAGTGATGAATTAATAATATCAGTTATTTATATAGGGCTATTTCCTTGAGGATCATTAATTGAGTAACTGATGTCTTGATGTATTGCAGGAAGCGGAGTTCTTTCCCATGGCTGACCAGGTGGATGGAGGGATGTTCAGCAGACAGAAGAAGCCTGAAGGACCAGAGTAAGTAATCAACTTCTACACCTTGTTACGTCAAGTCCCAGCTATTTTTACATTTTGCCCCAAACATTACAATCCTCATTAATTACCATTAAGAGTCATCTTGGAAGTGTCCAACACTGATAATGATCTATTATGAGAAGGAAATCAGTATCTATACAAACATCAATATATTTTATTTGTTAAAATATATGGTTATATGATGATACAGGACCAATAGCTTCATCCTGCTTATATTTCAGCTGAACTAAAATGTTAAGGTATACTTCAAATTATCAACAGCTGTTAGCTGCTATTTAAAATGGAAGAATAAAGTCTATAGATAAAAAATTAACCATTAACAGGCATCCTCCATAACATACTTTTAATTAGAGAATATGTTTCTATTTCTAATATCCTTGAAATTCCATTATTTGGCTAAACATTTATAGTTAGCATTATAAAGCATGTAAATAAATGTAACTAATACAGAGTTTAATTGGCTGAGAAAGGAAAGATAAATTGTGAATAATGCTGACCCAAATCTGAATAGTTTATTACCCGCATGCACATGTTTGGTATGATGTGAATCTAAATAGGTGGTATATCATATCTTCATACAGTCAAACCTGTGTAAAGTGACCACCTAAGGGAGGCAGAAGAATAATGGTCATTGTAGACAGATGACCTCAATCTAGACAGTTTCCTGACATTGTTTCCTCTGCAGGAGATCTCTTTTGGTGGCCACTATAGGATGTTGGCTGCTATATACAGGTGTCCACTACATGTATATGAGGTTGTCTGCTATAGACAGGTTGGCTGTATAGACAGGCGGCCACTAAGACAGATTTGAATGTATATTCTTTTCTTTAGCTTTTCCTTCAATCATTTTCCCCTACCATGATTTATCTGTCTACTTTTGTATCCCTTTTTGCTATATGTGATGTGCTCATGTTTTGAGGCTCAATTTACTTCACTCCCATATGTAGGGACAGGAAAGGTATTCACTTAAACCCAGAACTCAGGTAAGAAGTGATAGACGACTCAACACAAAATTGCTTTTAAAAATCATTGTTGGGTTTCAGGGGGAAAAAAAAGAGAAACGCATTGCCATGCTTTTCACTTGCACTCCTATTTACCCAGTGCAGTTGCAGTATAACCTCGTCAATCAAAAAAGCACTTTGATAATTATGATGGCAGAATTCAGTTGCATTTGGTCCATAGAGCATCGTCTTATTATTAAATTGTGTTGCATCGAGCATCAAAACGTGTGTGAACTATGTATCGAATGAGTAGTGGAGTCCATGTTGTATTCAAATCTGATGCATATCCAAATTAACAAAATGTTGCCACTGGTAACAAAGAGAAGAGCCAGATGCCAATGGTGACTAGAAATGCTTTCGGGCCACCTGACCTGAAATGTTCGAATAGGTGACCCAACTGGCAACTAAAAATTCAAATATGATGGCCATGATAATGATGTTGAAATCAAATTGATGCATTCAATTTTGGCCGACGGAAAATCCATTAGGCTACCTGAAACTCATGCTGAGGTGGCCATGCAAGCCACCAGAAAAAAATATTAATGGCAAGCCCTGCATGAAGCTTGTCAGAGCTTTTTGGACATAGCAACAAGTATTGTATGCAAAGTGCATTTAATTCTTGTTTGGCGAAATGAGAAGATTGGCTAGCATAAGATTGATGATAGATCAGCTACCTTACATAATCTGCATAGATTTATATTCTGTTCATCAAAGTTCCTGGCAACCTGAAAGCTGGCCCAAGGTTAGCCTGACATGGTAACATTCAATATGCAAAGTGCAAACATGTAGATCGTAGCATAGTATTGAATTGTATAATGTAAGGAACATGTTGATTGCATAGCTTGTGTCCACGTCATCAGACAAGGAGCTTGCATTTGTATATATAAAAGACCGGTCTATTAGCCTTTTATTAGGGTTAGGGTTATAAATATGCATTAGATTTGAATACATTATAAAACTGGTATATTGAGTTGCTGTTTTGCTTGCTTGATCTCAGTAAGGTGTGTATAATGTGTTTAAAAAGACACATATTTTTTGTGCAGTTTTTGCATTTGTATTTGCTTTCATGCTTTTTAATACATGCTTGCTTTACTCATTAACAAGAGGTTGATTATGTAATGCAATGTAGGAACTTCTGGTGGGTTGATATGATTGTGAATATCAATGTTTCAGATATGAAAAGGAATAATTATATGTATGATTTAAGGTTAAGATGAGTGTATGTGTGCAACTAATTGCTCGCTAAATATACCAAACTTAATTACGCTTTAAATGTGCTTTGTAAAGGACAAAGATATGCATTTTACAGGCCAAAGTTTATAGCTCTGTCAAATGTCAATTAAAAGACATGTATGCATTCCACTAATCATGTGCTTTGGTTTATTGAAAATATGTATATGTGCTATTGTTCTAATAGTTTTATTGATCGCTTTCTTAATATTTTAAGTTAAAAACTAATTTTGTTCTATAAGTTTAATCATTCGCTTTCTTAATATTTAAAGTTACAAACTAATTTTGTTTACTACAGTGTAAGTTTACATTTGAGTTGCATACTTACATGTATGTTGAAAACAAGTTATGAATTCAAACTTTCTGTTTCCCCAACATAATTTAAATTTCCGTTATAATTCAAGTGGATGACTGAAATTACATGCATGTGTGTGTGTTTCTACTGTGTAGAATATGTTCACAAAAAGTTATGATTTTATTTTGCCTGTAACTCCACGAAAATTACTTGGAGCTTCCTCGTTTCTCTTCTACCGTGTTGTTTAGCTTATGGTAAGAGAAGAATAAAATAGGGTTAGATTTTTTCAAATGCCCCTTTACTGAGTATGACGATATCTATCATTCAGCTCAAGAGCGTTAATGAACGGTCATAAACCTCGTAAATGTCATACAGTAATTCGTTGTAAAAGCTGATGCATATTTTTGCTTTTTTAACCAGGAAAGCAGTGTTCTTTTTCAATGAAACTTCCACACATTATTCGGACATATCTTACAATGATTTTGGTACAGGATTGAAGTCTCAAATGTCATTTTGGGCAATATCTGACACTTTACAGGTGCACCTTTAATCTATAGTTACATATCCACAAGATTTCATTTCTGTGTTATAATTTAAACTTGATTATTGAGGAACTTGTTTTCTCCTCCTAATTTGTAGCTTTTAAAGTTGCATCTGTGGTTTTTTGTTTTTTGTTTTTTGTTTTTTACCTAAAAGTTATTAATGTTTAGGTAAAAAACAAAAAACAGGCATTATGTTTTCGGGTTGTCCGTCCGTACGTACGTCCCGTTTTCGTTCTCGCGATATCTCAAGAACCGGTTGACGGTTCAATTTCAAACTTGGTATGAGTGTACATATTGGGGTGACAATGATCTGATTAGATGTTGGGGGTCATGAGGTCAAAGGTCAAGGTCACAGGGTGCAATATATATGCAAAAATAGCTAGTAATGGCAAAATCTCAAATTTCAATCAAAATTGGTATGTGAATATACATGTATCTCAGGGAGCCAATGAAGCCGTACAATTTTGGGGTCATGAGGTCATAGGTCAAGGTCACAGGACTCGATCAATACATGCAAAAATAGCTTGTAATGGCAAAATGTTAAGAACTGAATGTCAGATTTCAATCAAACTTGGGTACCTGAATGTATCTTAGGGAGCCAATGAAGCCATACAATTTTGGGGTCATGAGGTCAGAGGTCAAGGTCATAGGACTCTATAAATACATGCTAAAATAGCTTGTAATGGCAAAATCTTAAGAACTGAATGGCAGATTTCAATCAAACTTGGTACCTGAATGTATCTTAGGGGACTGATGTAGCCATGCAATTTTCGGGTCATGAGGTCAAATTTAAAGGTCACAGAATTAATATATGCGAAATAGCTTGTAATGGTAAAAATTCAAGAAATTAATGTCAGATTTCAATCACACTTGATACCTGAATGTATCTTAGGGAGCCAATGAAGCCGTACAATTTTGGGGTCATGAGGTCATAGGTCAAGGTCACAGGACTCGATCAATACATGCAAAAATAGCTTGTAATGACAAAATCTTAAGAACTGAATGTCAGATTTCAATCAAACTTGGGTACCTGAATGTATCTTAGGGAGCCAATGAAGCCATACAATTTTGGGGTCATGAGGTCAGAGGTCAAGGTCATAGGACTCTATAAATACATGCTAAAATAGCTTGTTGGCAAAATCTTAAGAACTGAATCGCAGATTTCAATCAAACTTGGTACCTGAATGTATCTTAGGGGACTGATGTAGCCATGCAATTTTTGGGTCATGAGGTCAAATTTCAAGGTCACAGAATTAATATATGCGAAATAGCTTGTAATGGTAAAAATTCAAGAAATTAATGTCAGATTTCAATCACACTTGATACCTGAATGTATATTATGGAGCCAATGTAGCACTACAATCTTGGGGTCATGAGGTCAAAGGTCAAGGTCACAAGACTCATTTTATGCCATAATAGCTCGTAATTGTGATATCTCAAGATCTGGTTGATGAATTACCATAAATTGAGTTTACAGTATTAATTCGGCGCATGTTAATTTTGGCATGATATAAAAATTGCGTGATAGCGGAGGCATAATTTTCGACTGCACGCAGTCGAAGATCCATCTAGTATTTCTTAATTCCCGATCTCCAGGCTTGAGTTGTTTCTGTATTTTCATAGACAAAACTTGTATCAGCTGCATCTCTGTTTTTATGACAACATAATTTGCATCTGAGTGTACACTTGAATCAATAATACCCAGTCATTGCATTTTTATTGAATTCATAATTGAAGTGATGATACATGTTTGATTGTTTGATTGTTTTGTTTTACTGTTTATCACTCAGACTTGACTTGCCCCTGTACACGTGCGTTACATTTTGAATTCCCAATCTCAGTCCATCAGACATCTTAATAATAAGTCCATTGTTTTATTGACAAAACGGTTTTAATTTGCATCTGGATGTACTGGTAACAATAACACCCCACCTTTGCATCTTTGTTGGATTCGTGATGGAAAGATACACGTTTTATTTTGTATTTTTACTTGATTTGCATTTGTGTAAACTTTTTAATATGAATTCCCATGCTCAGTCCATCAGACTTCTTCAGTATTATTTGATGTTGTTATATTGAACAAAGTTGTTTATAATTTGCATCTGGATGTTGTGGTTACATTAACTCCCTGCCATTCCATCTTTGTTGCATTTGTTACATTCATTATTCAAGTGATGTGGATGGAAGGATTACAGCAAAGAGCAGGAGGTAACCAATATTTGAAACAAAAACATTGTGTTGTGCTCCTTCTATCCCTCCCCTGTGTTTTGTTATGGCTGATGCTTTTGTATTCTATTTTCTGTTACATTTCTATGTTGTGAGTATAGTTGAAATTATGTTTGTAGTCTGCATTATTGTGATGTACATGTTTAAAGGGATCTAGTAACTTTGTTGACATGTGCAAAAAGTGATGAATTGTTGAGGCCATGTATATCATTGTTATCTGATATGTCCACAGGGTGTTGTGTGAAAATTTCAAGTCAAATGGATGTTGCATGGCCGAGTAATGAGCAAAAATGCAAAGTGATATTCACTAACTCACTGCACTCACTTTGTACACGGTTTCAAAAATCCAACGGATATTTTATTATCTGAACACTTCAATCGTACATAACGAAAGGGAAATTTGAAAAACCAAAACCTGTCCCATGATTTTATTGTTAATACCAATACAACAAGGTATGAGGGAACCGCTAGAATTCAAATTGGATTTTGAGGATTTGGACAATGTTACTTAGTCCCTTTAACAATATTTGTGTGATAACATGAACATAGATCTCTTTGTAAACTAAAAAGGGGGAACTCCCTGTATATATTTGTGTTGTGTGTTGATAACTCAATTCACAAACATTGTATGTTTGTGGACATTTATGAACTAGCTTTCAGAATTTGAATGGATTGATTGAATTATTCACTTTGGTGGAGGATTGCTAATCCCTTTCTTCTAAAAACTCAAGGCACTCATGTTCAGAGTATACTATACATGTAGATCATTTTACAAATGGCTATTAATTACCATGTGCAAATGGTTCATACAATGCTTGCTCTACTTGCAGACTTCTATTCTTCTCTCAGAGTAGTTATCCTAAAAATAATTTCATTATATCTCCTATTGGAGCTAATAAAAGTTTCAAATGATTATTAAATCCCTAAAATGAAATGAAAATCAATTGTTGAGCTTTAAAGGGAGACATGGTTGTTTTCTATTTTCTAGTTTATCATAAGAGAAGATTAATGATAAGAATCAGTGGTAAAACATTTAACCAAACTCAGGCAAGAAATAAAGTTATGTTAGCTTGAACTTCATGGAATAGTAGTAAACATTGATTTGGAAATTTCTGTCATTATTTACGAGCACACTGTCAGTTGAAAGTTCAAGAAATAATTTGTTAGAATTTACTGGAGAAGTAGTGTGCTAAAGTTAGAATATTGATATTGGCATTAATAATCATATTATATTAGTCCAATAGTTGCACTTCATGGAAAACCAGAGAGAAAGAAATGTTTTAACCATTAGATATATGACAATGTGCTTGTAAAGTATGTCACAAAATGGCGCCATTTTGCAAGCAAGAGGCCAACTATCCATGCAGTTTAGATTGTTCTAACTTTCTTATTTCTTGGCTGATCTTGAGCAAATGTTCACTGATGATTCCTATCATTCTCCTTCTCTCAATGGAAATGTTCAATGTTCTGGAGTTGAGCTCCCCTTTAAGTATTGCCATATCAGAGGTGCAAATTAATTTCTTTAGAGATGCGAAAAATACAAGTGGGGCATTTGAATGAAGATATTATGGTGGCTGCTGTCTGATATCATGTATTCTTGAAATGTTCATGAGGATATCCTTTCATTCTTTCTCTGCATAATTGTTCATATTCTTGCAAACTTTCTTGGAGGCTTCTAACTCTCAATTGTATGCACTAGATGGAAGAAAATAGTTTTGTTTGAACTAGCATTTGTTTATAATACTCATAATAGTTTTAACCCAATAGTGTTACTTTGTTAGTAGCTCTATAGCGATACTTACATCTTCTGTTGTGAGTTATGATATACTAGTCACACAAATAAAATACATATACTGTTAGTGTAGATATTACTAGATAGTATAATAGACAAGTTTTGAATAAACCATTTAGAAATACACAAGAGAACCATATATATATGATATTGCACCAACTATAATTGTTGGATGATTGGGCACCTTTGAATGTTTTGAAGAAATAAATGATGTGATACAAGTGCTGTGGATCATCATCATCTTCAATCTTGTTGTACCATGTTGTAACTCTGGGAATAACATTTTCTAGAAGGGAGTTTCTTAGAGGTTACAATGAGGATACTTTTTTTTCAAATCCTACCACATGTCTTCTTCTCCCCACCCCCCCCCCCCCCCCCATTATTATTATAATTATGAGTGCAGTCAGTTTCCCATGTTGATGTTGGTTTATAACAGCAAAACATCACTGTAAATAAAATGTTGTATTACTACTATGAGGTATTATGAGACCACTGATTAGACCTCTTTCCCAAATCAATGAGCCAAAAATATTTTTAATATAATTAGTTTCCACGTACAGCAGTTAATAAGATTTTGCTGTAATTGAGTTATTTATCATATATATTATCTTTTCCCCCTGTGTATTGTGTACCAGGAAGGTGATGGGAGAGTTGTTCCACTGCCTGGAGCCTGAATTCAAGTCTTTCATCACATTCTCAGAGAGGATGGACAACTTGTAAGTACATTGTTTATTTGATGCAATTATATTTATATTTGACTTAGTAACATTGTCCAAATCCTCAAAATAAAATTTTAATTCTAGCGGTTCCCTTATACCTTGTTGTATTCGTATTAACAATAAAATCATGGGACAGGTTTCGGTTTTTCAAATTTCCCTTTCGTTACAAAGATATGTATGATTGAAGTATTCAGATAAGAAAAACTCCGGGCGAGTTTTTCTTCCGTGTACAAAGTGAGTGCAGTGAATTACTGAATATCACTTTGCATTTTCGCTCATTACTTGGCCATTCAATGTCCATTTGACTTGAAATTTTCACACAATACCCTGTGGACATATGCGATAACAACAATATACATTGCATCAATACTTTTTGCACATGTCATCAAAGTTACTAGATCCCTTTAATAATAATAATAATATTATACTCTATTTATATAGCGCCTAATATGAATGATAATCATCTCTAAGCGCTTTACAATGATATTACAAATATAAAATAAGCAGTCTATTGCTCTCTCAAAGTCAACAATCAGAATTTGTATGACTTTTCCGACACATCTGACTTCTAGCCTTTGTCAGGTACTAAAAGTGAATTTGGTTTTCGTCTTGTTTGGATATCAGACTGCAATTAATAAAATCTTCTGTACTTTGTATTGATATATTTAGTAGTATGAGTAGTATTTATTAGATGCTTAATGATTCCTGCTCTGATCTAATTATTTCAATTCTGGATAGCTGTCCATGTATAAATCAGTAAATGAATCACTGTATCATACAATCTGCCCTCTGCTTTTGTAAAAACATGATATTTTGACTTATATACTCTCAATACTTTACAGTTTTTTTAGCAACTACTTGATCAGTCCACATGTGACTTCTAGCAAGATGCAGACTAAATCGGCCTCCATCTTCAGCAGTATCATGACCATTTGCCCACAAGATTATACATTATTTAATTTCCTAGCCTACAAACCATATCAGAGCTCAATGGAATCTCCATAAGATACATGTATGTTCATGAACCTATACAATGCTTTGCTCTTGTTTACAGCAACTCGGTGTACATGTTGGTGCGTATCAGTCCCCATGTGATGTCCAGCGAGACGCAGGCTAAATCTGCCTCCTATTTCAGCATCATCATGGCCAACTGCCTGGTGGAGGTCAAGAGGAACTTTGACAAGTACATGGTGAGTATGTGGTATTGTGTCGTATGCATTACTTGTTGCTATGTTGGGCAAACTTTGATGTAAAAACCTTTGTAAACATAATATGAGAGTTGGAAATGAGTCTAGCTTTCGAACCTAGGTGAATCTTTGTCAGGGCCAAATGACCAAAAAGAATATGCATACAATTTGAATATGTCTACAAACCTGTCTATTCAGAACAATCTGATATTTGAGGGAGACTCCCTGATTGGTGACATTTGCTGTTACACTGCCTCATATCTGCTTATTCAATATAGTAGTTGTGGAGTAGCATGGGTATGCTGATTGGGGAAACACTAATGATTACAGGCACAATATGTATTCCTTTGTTTTTTATTTGATTTTTTTTTTTTTTGGGGGGGGGGGGGGGGTCAAATTATTAGGGGTACATGAGCACCCCTCCCTCCCTCCCATAGCTAAGTGGGTTAGTTGTATGTTCCCTGCATGAGACTTGTTTTTCTTCCTCCTTCTTTCAGGACAATCTGATCCGATCCGTGGAGGAGACACGCATCTCCAAGAAGAGCAAGTGTGGCATCCTGCCCTTCGTCAAAGAATTTGAGGCAAGTTTGTGTGTTTGTTTATTTGTTTGTTTGTTTGCTTGTTCGTTTGTTTGTTTGATTGATCAGCGTCTGAATGTACCTTCTAATAGATAAAAAGCTACCCTAAGTACCCTAAAAAAATAGTCTCATCACAATTGTATTTGTTTGTATTTACCAAAGCAAGTCATTTACAACATTTGAACACATTCATTCATATTCAGAGCACCAGCAATACAGAAAATGAAAGAGAGTTCTTTATTTTGGGGTATTTGTCATTCTTTTGTCAAGTAAGAAAATTGTATCATTGATTAAGGAATTTCTGTTTTTGACATGTTAATTAACAAATTATTATTGTGTAAGAACAAGTCTTTTCGGGACACATACTATACATGACTTGTACCGTAAAACTCCGTGTATAAGACGCACTCGTGTATAAAACGCACCCCCAACTTTCTATAAAAAAAAATTTAAAAAAAAACTTCTTTTTTTTTTTTTTTTTTTTTAGAATTTTTTTTTTCATGAATATTCATATATTCATGAGGTAGCAATGCTCATTAAAGGGATCTAGTAACTTTGTTGAGATGTGCAAAAACTGATGAATGGTTGATGCAATGTATACTGTTGTTATCTCATATGTCCTCAGGGTATTGTGTGAAAATTTCAGGTCAAATGGACAATGTATGGCCAAGTAATGAGCGAAAATGCAAAGTGATATTTGGTGATATTCACCAACTCACTGCATTCACTTTGTACAGGGATGAAAATCTCGCCCGGAGATTTTCTTATCTAAATACTTCAATCATACATATCTTTGTAATGAAAGGGAAATTTGAAAAACCGAAAGCTGTCCCATGATTTTATTGTTAATACGAATACAACAAGGTATAAAGGAACCGCTAGAATTACAATTTTATTTTGAGGATTTGGACAATGTTACTAAGTCCCTTTAAATATGCAAAATACTAAATTCATTAATAACTTTTTTGTTGAGAAAAATGTATAACCACTGTTTAACAAATTGAATATTAAATGAGTGCTGCTACTCATGAATATCTAAATATTCAATTAGTAGCAGTGTTACTGCTTACAAACTTGCATTTTGTTTTGCTAACCACTATAATTTATGTAGGAAAAAGATATATTTTGATAAATGTTCCCCCTTATATCAAGCTCTCGTCATGCCCTAGACCAGTTTAATATGCATTAAACATGACTACCGGGTGTCCCCCCAAAAAAATTCTAAATTTTTTTTTTTTTTTTTTTTTTTTTTTTTTTTTTTTTTTTTTTTGGCTGTACCTGTGTATAAGACGCACCCCCCACTTTGAAAATTTTCCGACGGAAAAAAAGTGCGTCTTATACACGGAGTTTTACGGTATGTTTTATTTTCTCAGCCCTTAAAGGCAGATGCGTGGGTTAAAATGGGTAGTCGGCAAAATCCAACTCGCACTCCACCGTAATCTCCCGAGGTAAACTCACGATGTGTGTTGGATCGATCGAAGAGCGGTGCTTCAAAATATCTGAACACGGGCCTTCTTATGAAATTGCATGCAGCACACAGCTGGTATCTATTATATACCGAGCGAATTGCTCGAGCTGTCACCTGAGGCAATACATCGCTGACCATCGCTGATAAGATCAAACAGCAGCACTGTGAAGTCGGTGCAGTTGAGTGTGTTACGCAATATTTTCGCTGGGAAACATCTCTGATGGATCTCCATTCGACCATGATTCGAATAGTACAAACATTCCGAACGCGAGAATTTTTGATGCATTTTCGACTCGGGCATTCGTGAAGTGGGACAGTTTGCGATCGCTACTTATAACTGAGCCAATGGGGATTATGTATCCACGCGTCTGATATACCAGTCTGAATTCCCTTTGAAGATGACATTAATTTTCTTCCTTCTTTGTATTCAGACCTTTGCATGCCAGGCAGAGTCAGTGTTCAGGGGCTCAGATCTGAGGGGCAATCTGGATAAGGCCTATGCCAAGCTGGTCATGGCCCAGGTCAAGAACATCCACAGAGTTGCCCAGGAACACCAGAAGACCCCCAGTGATGTCATCATCTTTGGTAATATTAATCATTTGAGAAAAATAATGGTGTTTTTAATCAATTCATGTCTTAAAATATCCTTTCATTCGTCGTCATCATTGGTAATAATAATGATTTGAAACAGATAATACATTTTATTCAGTAAGAGTCTTATAGTATCCTTAAAATGCGCAATTAATTTTGTAATATTAAACCTGTCCTTAAATAATCATGACATGTTGGATTGTCTTGGTGTATTGGTTTTGGCCTCTGTTTTTTAATATGAGGGTTGTGTGTGTTTAATTCAATAGCGTATTTGCTATCATTTGTTCACATGTTCTTTTTTTCTTCTTTTTTTTGCTACTCACATGGGAATACAGAGAAAAACTTTGAATTGTGGACCAATGTAGATACAATCAATAATACCAATCCTTACATTTCTTTTCTTTGTCTGTCTTCTCTTGTTTACAGAAAACTTCCATCATCTTCATGGTAAGTGTTTGTTGTCATTTCTTCCTTGAGTACAAGACAATCTCCACACTAACTTGTTTCTCTACTGCCATAAATGTTTAGATTTTACTTGCCTAAACAGAAAATGTACTTGCCCGCATACTTCTAGATGCAATTTTCACCTAAGAAATTTCATTCATCTGTCGTAGTTGAGTAGAAATGTTAGTTGCCCAATCCGGCAACCCAACTTGACTATTTATGAAATTTTACTTGCCCGACATCAATTTTTACTTGCCCCGGGCAATCAGACACATGCTAGCTAGTGTCAAGCCCTGGTTTTTGCTTATCAACACTTTATTACGTTAGTTGTTGACTCAACCATGATATAATGATAACCAAATGTTTACATAATTACTTATTGCATGCACAAATTAATTGCTTCATCATATATGTAAAATGGTATATCTTGAGCTTACTCTCTTACTGTGATGTAGATGCACAAATTTTGTCAAGACTCAAGGAGATCACATTGTTCAACAAAGAATCTTAAGGACACTATGCTTATTTGCTGTCTTCCGTTTTCTTCTGTTCCTTAATATGTTTTTATTTACAATATTTTGAATTGGGCAACTAAAAAATAATAATGTTGTATCCTTTGATATGGTTTGGTGTTGATTCAAGTTTGATTAACTTGTGTTGATGTAGTTGTACAGTGGTCTCAAGATAATGGGGTAACATTTAAAGGGGTATTCATGTTAAATGGGGTAAAATTTAAAAGGGTATTCATGTTAAATGGGTAGGATTATACATTTCTTATGTTTTCCACTTTATACTCAGATACTCGTGTTTGAAGATTGCCATGCGTGGTAATGCTACACTGCCATTATGAACAAGGATAGTTCACTGCATAACACTGAGGCAGTGTGTATTCCACACCGTGTGCTACACTGCCATTATGAACTAGGATAGTTCACTGCATAACACTGAGCCTGTGTGTAGTCCATACCATGTGCAAGGCATTTGCAAGATGGCACCCCGCCTCTGATTGACTAATTCTAACTACCTTTAATGTGTAAAGTATGCCCTATTTTTTGTCTTTGTCCTGCTGTAGACGTTCTCTCGAGACTCAAGATCACTTGCCTAGAGACTGAGAGGAAGGATGCCAAGCAACAGTATCAGGACCACCAGCAGTCCTACGTCAGAGACTCTCTGGGAAGACCCATGGAGAAACTCAATGTGAGTAGAGGGGAATTTCACACTGTGGTCTACACCTATTAGGTCTACTCCAATTGAATCCTCACCAATTTGGTCCTCACCAATTTGGTCTACACTCATTTGGTCTACACCCATTGTTCTATACCCATTTGTCTACATCCATTTCGTCTCCGACAATTTGGTCTACGCCCATTCGTCTACACCCATTTGTCTACACCCATGTGTCTACACCCATTTGACTATACCCATTTCACGATACCCATTTGACTATACCCATTTGACGATACCCATTTGTCTATTATACCCATTTGACTATACCCATTTGGTCTACGCCCATTTGTCTATTATACCCATTGGTCTACACCCATTTGACTACACCCATTCGTCTATACCCATTTGCTCTACACACATTTGTCTATACCCATTTGTGTACTCCCATTCGTCTACACCCATTTGACTATACCCATTTGTCTACACCCATTCGTCTATACCCATTCGTCTATACCCATTCGTCTATACCCATTTGCTCTACACCCATTCATCTATACCCATTTGACTATACCCATTCGTCTATACCCATTTGCTCTACACCCATTTGTCTATATCCATTTGTCTATTGTACCCATTTGTCTATTATACCCATTGGTTTACACCCTTTGTTTATACCCATTTGGTCTACATCCATTTGGTCTATACCCATTTTGTCTACTCTCATCTAGTCTACACCCATTTGTCTACAACCATTTGGTATGCACCCTTTAACCCTAACAAAACTGGGTTTAGGTTAGATAATTATGCTGAAATATTACCATAATGGATACTGTAAAACTATGTGGATGAAAAGTACATTTGTAATTATTGCAAACAATTTGTTTTTACTAAATGGTAGCGACTCTGGTTTCCAGACCAACACAAAAGGGTCTAAGCCTTAGTCTTGAGGGCATGTAAAGATTTGTCTTGACTCTGTAGCCAAAAGTTCTAAACTAGTCTATATAAAATGTTCAAAAACAGACCAATCATTACTCTTAATGTTCTTTTGTGTTGATTTGTGCAGCATTTCTTTGAAGGCATCCAGGTGTTGGTCTCCCAGGGGGTGAAGGAGGAGGAGGTGGGATACCAGATCCAGTTCAGCAAGCAGGAGCTACGCAAGATCATCAAGGAGTACCCACAGAAGGAGGTCAGTATTGTCCAGACCAGCCCACATTGGTCCCCTTCTTTTGGTCCTGTTCACTCTAGCCTGCTCCTGTCTAACCTTCTTCACTTTGCTTATCCTCCCTTTTCTTCTTCTTGTACGTTGTATGGCCGAGTAATGAGCAAAAATGCAAAGTGATATTCACTAACTCATTGCACTCACTTTGTAGACGGTTTTGACGGTCCACTAGATAATTTAATAATAGTCCAGCATTCATATTGTGCCATCAATCTAGAAATTCTATTCCGAGGCACATTGTCCTATGTATATGGTATATTATTACCCTGGCTGTAGCTGAGCTGCTGTGCAGTTGCCCGGTACCTGTTTACTACACTACACCTAGGGGGCGTTTCACAAAGTTCCTAAGTTGGACTTGAAAAGTATGGAAAGCCGTTAGTTTCTTTGAAACAAATCGTAAAAGTACTCTTAAAAGGCATAACATTTTGTTTCAGATCATTAAAGGGATAGTTGAGTTCTGGTAAGGAGAGTACAGTTTTGGTGAAACTGAATGTTAGTAACCAAAACCTGCATCATTACATTACAAACTAATAGTTATGACTAGAAAGGAACACAAAATTACAAATGACGTAGTAAAGATTATGTTATCATTCAAAAAGAGCTGTTAAAACGTAAGAGGGCGCTCTCTAAACACTCATCGGTTTAAACTATTTTGAATAAAATATTGTGCATGTGATGCTTTGTTGAAATAGTGATTATAGAGAAATAACCAACAACTATTTAAATACCTATTTTGTAACTTTTTTAAAAGAGGAAGCATTTTTTTATGCCTCCGCCAACGAAGTGGCCGGAGGCATTATGTTTTCGGGTTGTCCGTCCGTCCGTCCGTCCGTCCGTCCGTCCGTCCGTCCGTCCGTCCGTCCGTCCGTACGTCCGTCCGTCCGTCCCGTTTTCGTTCTCGCGATATCTCAAGAACCAGTTGACGGATCAATTTCAAACTTGGTATGAGTGTACATATTGGGGTGACAATGATCTGATTAGATTTTAGGGGTCATGAGGTCAAAGGTCAAGGTCACAGGACTCGATATATATGCAAAAATGCCTCGTTCTCGCGATATCTCAAGAACTGGTTGACGGATCAAATTCAAACTTGATATTAGTGTAGATAGTGGGGTGGCAATGATCTGATTAGATTTTGGGGTTCATGAGGTCAAAGGTCAAGGTCACAGGACTCAATGTATGCGCAAAAATGCCTCGTTCTTGCGATATCTCAAGAAAAAATTGATGGATCAATTTCAAACTTGGTATGAGTGTACATATCGGGGTGCCACTGATCTGCTTAGATTTAGGGGGTCGTGAGGTCAAAGGTCAAGGTCACAGGACTCGATATGTATGCGAAAATGGCTTGTAATGGCAAAATTTCAAGAACTGAATGTCAGATTTCAATCAAACTCGGTACCTGAATGTATCATAAAGATTCAACGTAGCCATAAAATGTTGGGGTCATGAGGTTGAGGTCAAGGTCACGGGACTCATTATACATGCAAAAAAGCTTGTAATGCCAAAATCTCAAGAACTAATTGTCAGATTTCAATCAAACTTCGTACCTGAATGTTTTTTAGGGAGTCATCAAAGATTGGGGTCATATTGGTCAAGGTCACAGTTTAATCGGTGCATGTTAATTTGGGCTTGATATTAAAATCGCGTGATAGCGGAGGCATAATTTTTGATTGCGCGCAATCGAAGATTCATCTAGTTGAATTTGTAACGGCTGGTTCAAAATTCTCTAATAAACCTGGGGCCCCAGCTTTATTACAAATTGTTATATTTATGGATATTTCAGCCATCTCTGAACCGATTTTGATCAAACAAAGATGATTTTATTATTTAAATATTATGCTCTTTCAAATTTTACACTCAGTTTTTCATTACCTCACAAAAAAAATAAGTAGTCTATCACCCTCTCTACCAAAACTCAACTATCCCTTTAATATTTTTCTATTATCAAGGAGTTTTCATGTTCTTCATGTAAAAATTATGAAAAGTCTAAAATACTTGCATTTTTGCTTTTGAATATATTTTATGGCTTACCATACCTTTTAAGTCCAACTTAGAGTTAAGTTCAACTTTTATCTTTGTGGAATACCCCCTGGGTTAAGAATAGCAAATGTGGATAAAGTGCCTTGATGTAGGACACACATGCTGCGGTTGGGAATAGAACCCTGAACCATTGTATAATTGATAGATTGATGGAAACAAACCAGAGTTACCAATGTAGGGAACACAAAGTTACTTTCAATGTTCTTGTATCTTTAATTATCTGCTTTTGTTTGTTTGCATCCCTCTAAAGGTCAAGAAAAATCTTGAGAGTCTGATCAGGAAGGTGGAGAAGACACTTTGTGAGGAGGAAAATCTCAATCAGGTTTGTCTTGGGTATTCTTTTACTCTCACAATAATAATAATAATAATAATAATAATAATAATTATAATACTAATAATGATAATGATTAGTTTGTTTACCCAGGTTCACCTCTTTAGTGCTTTTGCACTGTTCTCCCAGAGGGACCTGCATCTAATATTATTATCTCAGTCATCGGATACACACCCACAACCAATCCAGCACTTGTTGATTGTGCACTCTCTCCACTCACTGGGGAGCATTTCAGCCATATCACTGTTTTTAACTGATTGTTCTAAAAAATAAAATGAGTATTCTTGCTTCCTTATACAGTTTTATGGATGTATACAGAAATCATTATACAGGATAATGAATTCAGGGAAAATCTTTTTTTGAAAATTCCTCACTGAGCATGTTAGATTATGGTTAAATTTATTAAAGTGATCCGTGTAAAGTGTCAGATATTGCACAAACTAACATTTGAGACTTCAATCCTATATCAATATCATTGTAAAATAGAATTGAAAGATTTGTGAAAGTTTGAAAGAAAACAAACACTGTTTACCTAGTGAAAAAAACGAATATTGAGTTCATATTTTATCACCAAATACTGATGGTCTGTTGTAGATTTGTCGCAGTAATAATCATCCGTTTGATCTTGACGATATCCGCACCCGTGTACGTGTATACATGACGGTACGGAATTCATGGAATTTGCGCACGCTAGGCTTCAAAGTTCAGTGGGTCGGGAAAATTTCCCACGCGCGCTGGCCGGACGTGTTCAGCGACGACAATTGTACTTTTTATCAAAACCGTTAGCTAACGCTTTTGAAATAATGATTTTCATAAGCTAAACAACACGGCAGAAGAGAAACGAGGAAGCTCCAAGTATTTTTTGTGGAGTTAGACACTTTACATGGATCACTTTAACTCGATTCATTATTTGTGCAAATATACTCTTATAATTTCATTTTTGTGGTTCAAATTTGTGTAGAAATGGCTGGAATATGAACTAAATATTCAAATTAAATGTGTGGGCCTGTCAAATTAAGGTATATTGGAATTTTGACTCCCCATTTTGTTTTATTGTCAAAGGAAAATTACTCATAGATCACAATAACATCTATTTTTATGCCTCCGTAACAAAGTTGCCGGAGGCATTATGTTTTCGGGTTGTCCGTCCGTCCGTACGTCCCGTTCTCGTGATCGCGTTATCTCAAGAACGGATTGACGGATTCTGACCAAACTTGGTACATGTATGTATCTTGGGGGGCCAATGATCTGATTAGATTTTGGGGTCATGAGGTCAAAGGTCACAGAGCTCATTATATATGCAAAAATAGCTTGTGATCGCGTTATCTCAAGAAGGGATTGACAGATTCTGACCAAACTTGCTACATGTATGTTCCTTGGAGAGCCAATGAACTGATTAGATTTTGGGGGTCATGAGGTCAAAGGTGGGCTCATTATATGTAAAAGTAGCTTGAGATTGGAAATCTCAAGAACTGAATATCAGATTTCAATCCAACTTGATACCTGAATGTATCTTAGGGAACAATTGTAGTCATTAGATTTTGGGGTCATGAGGGCAAAGGTCAAGGTCACTTATAGCTCATAATTGTGATACGTCAAGATCTAAAAGACAGAGTACCATCAAAATTGAGTTGACAGAATTAATTCTCTGTACATGTTGATTTAGGCTTGATATAAATAAATTGCGTATGGCGGAGGCATCATTTTCGACTGCGCGCAGTCGAAGATCCATCTAGTTTAAAAAGATTTTAAGACTACAGGTGAAAGTAACATGAGCGTCTCTTTTATTTTCTTTCTTTGCATAGGTGGTGTGGCGCATGATGCAAGAGGAATTCATCCGGCAATACAAGTACATCGAGACCATGATCGGGCGATGCTACCCCGGGTCTACGATAACCCTAGAGTTCACTATTGGAGACGTGCTACAATTCTTCAGTGACATTGCCCAGTCCCACTGATAGATTTTGGTGTAACTAGATGAGTGAGGCCGGTCTCCGCAGATGCTACTCAAGATTTACAATAACCACAGTCTACAATTCTCAATTGACATTGCTCAGTCCCACAGATAGATTTTGGTGTAACTAGAGTAACAAACTCTTCATCAATCCCGGTTCAAACCAAGAATGTCAATTAAGACTGATTTTGGTCGCTGCTACCCTAGATTTGAATACCCCCTGAATTCATCATTCACAACATGCTCCAATTCTTAATTGACATTGCTCAGTCCCACTGATAGGTTTTGATGTAACTATAGTAAAAAGAATAATAATAATAATAAAAATTCCTCCAGTTGAAAATTAAAGGAACTAAAGAATACAACATACTTTGGCACTTATTCCATAGTTGATGACTTGTAAACTAGGTCTGCCGAAAAAAACTCCATGAAAATAAACATAGTAGTGATTTAGGCTAATTTTCTGATGCCAAATCTCACTTAGCAGCCAGTTTACGCCCTGCCCGCATTTAGGGTCCAAAATCAGCAGCGTGATTGACATGTGATTGACAATGCATCGGCTTACGTCATCTACAGAATTTAGATAGGCGTCGTGTACGGGGCGAAGTTCTTTAGATGACGAAACATTTTGGCGATTTAAAAGGGGCATTCCCAGGACAATTATATATTTACTGATTACCCCCCAAAAAAAATTCTTGAGGAAAAATTACATGTTAAGAGCCTAATTGTGAAAATTAGGCCATCTAGATGCTGTAGTTCCTTTAATAATGTCACTCAACACACAGAGCGCAGCCAATTTCCATATACTGTACCTTCTGTGAAAATTTTACATTTGTTAGTGTGCTGTACGAATACACTAGCCCAGGAAGGAACAGTGAATTGTGAGTGGCCAATCTCAGCCTGCCACGCATTTCCCCAATACTTGAGTGCAGTCTAAAAAAAGCGTACATCTTTTGTCTTTAACCTATAAACCCAAATTCTCAACAGAAGGCTCCGTCTAACCCTGGGTTCAATTGTGTCATATGACAATATTTTAGTAAACCATTTACTAGATTAGGTATTACAAACCTTGTGTTAAAGATAACCCATGGACTGACCTTGAGTGTTTTTTATGTCATGATTTTTTTTGTATTAACTCACATCATACAAGACAATGAAGACATATTGCAGGTCTCCATAATAATTGCATGTATACGATGTTGTAAATGTTATTCTAATTACATGTATATAGAAATCCATCATGGACATCATTCAGTCCCAATATTAACCCTTTCCCAGAGGAATTGAAGCTTTCTTGACACTATGGCCGGTTTTCTACTAAATGTAACTTTAAACCAAGTCTAATTTTAGCTTAAACCCAGCATGAGTTGAAGTAAAAGTAGATTTAGTCTTAATGTTGAATTGGTATTCTGCTAAGCAAGTTTAGTGAAACCGACAGTCTAAGCACAACAAATCTTGGATCACCATGGTAACACAGTCTGGATGTGCACAGTGCATAGTACGCTATGCACACATAACACATACTGGTACCAAAGTGTGAAATTAGGCAAATGCAATTATCCAATTGTTCCAAATGTATTGATGGCGTGCAGCTGTTTTGGGCAGCTATAATGCTAATGTCAATGCTAAAACTACTCCTCTACCAAGTATCGAGATAAACCCAGCATGCATTTAACTTTGAGTGTTGGTCTAAGATTTTGATTTAGAAGATTTAATACCTACTTCAAGCCTCCACACTAAATGTTTTCTGTAGAGGCCCATTCGGGCAAATGTTCATCTTTTACTGCCCAAACAGAACATTTACATGCCTGCTTACTTCTAGATTACATTATTCTCTTGCTGTTGAAATTGAGTTGCTCAATTGGGCAACCAAACGAGGCCATTTATGAAATTACACTTGCCCTACATGTACATCAATCGTTACTTGCCCCGGGCAAGTGCTAGTGTCGAACCCTGCCAACTTAGACTCATGCTCAGTTTAACAGAGGTTTCAGGAAGTTAAGTCTGTCCATGTGAAATTCAGAATAACTTTGTTAGTGGAATACCGGTCAGTGTGTTCTGTGTAATTCTAATCTGCACAATCAGTTCGGTATCCAAGTTAAATATTGCAACTCCTAATTTGGAAACAAAAGTCACGATCCAAAACAGAGCTTTCCACACAGCAGCAAAGACAATAATATTAAACAAAAGGTTGTGCCATTCATTTAAAATTGAATAGCCTATTCAAAATGGAATGGTGGCTTTATGGTTAAAAGTCTACAAAATAATCAAATTTTATTCCCACAAACTTAATTATTTCACTTTTCATTGCAGGTATTATATTCATACCATACAATGTAAGCAAATAATCAGTGCATGATGATTGTAATCAAATTGTAAGCAAATTAGTTTGCATGTGTAACATTTATTATTTTTCTATTCAAAGATGTATGTACATGTAAAATTGTAAATGGATGTATTGTATCATATATTTGTAGAGTGTTATATGTTTCAAGTGCAATGATTAAACATACCAGAAGAAAAGTACAAGAAATATGTTTTAGTTTTCATGTCCACTTCTCAGTCATGTGAAGATGATGATGATGTTGTGGTGGTGGTGGTGGTGGTGGTGGTGACAGTGTTGGTAGAGTGGCGGTGGGGATGGTGGTTTTGGTGGTGGTGGTTGTTGGGGTAGTGGTGGTGTTGCTAGAGTTGTGGTGATGGTAGGGTGGTGCGTGGTGATAGTGGCAGTGATGGTAGGGTTGACGTGGTGTGGTGGTGGTGGTGGTGATAGTGATTTTAAAAGAGGTGGTGTAGCAGTAATGGTGGTGGTGGTTTTGGTTGAAGTTTCAGTGGTGGTGGGTTGGTGGTGGTCTTTGGGGTGGTGATGGTAGGGTGGTGGTGGTGTTGCTAGGGTAGTGGTGGTGATGGTAGGGTGGTGGTGGTGGCAGTGATGGTAGGATGGTGGTGGGGATGTAGGTGATGGTAGGGTGGTGGTGGTAAATGGTAGGTTGATGGTTGTGGTGTGGTGGTTGTGATAGAGATGGTTGGGTGGAAGTGGTGGTGGTAGTGGTAGGGTGGTAATGGTGGCAGTGATGGGAGGGTGGTGGTGGGGTTGTGGTGGTGATGATGGGTTGGTGGTGGTTATGGTGGTGGTGGTGGTGGTGGCGGCGACGGTGATGGTAGGGTGGTGGTGGTGGTGGTGGTGTTGGCAGTGGTGGTGGCAGATGGTAATGGAGGTGATTGGGTGGTGGTGGTGGTGGTGATGGTGGCAGTGATGGGAGGGTGGTGGTGGGGTGGTAGTGGTGGTGTGTAGGTAGTGGTGCATGTGGTGGTGGTGGTGATGATGGTAATGGTAATGGCAGTGGTAGCAGTAATGATAGGGTGGTTGGAGTTGTGCATGGTTGTGGTGTTGGTGGTGCTGGAGACAGTTAAAATCAGCTACTGAGTAAATTGTGTAGTACTTGATGCAAATTAATCATAAAACTACTGCTATATTTTATCAAGCTAAAAATTATGTAAATAGGCATATGGAAGACATTTGGATCCATCGTTTTGTATTATTACAAAACGACCAAATAATACAAATGGAACGTCTCCGCTTTGTACTGGAATTTCTTTACAAATCCAGCGCTGAACCATCTTCCCTACCCATTTCAACATCTAAGCAATTCAACAGTAGGGTATTTCCATGAGCATTTGTTAAAAATCGAAGAGCGCCATCTTGTGTTTAGTTGGACTATTTCGTACGGAGTTTGTTGAGAATAAGATTTGGAGTAAATATACTTTTTGATGGGGTTACCAAGGATGTATCCCGGATGTATCTTCCGGATTTGTTCTCATTGTAGGTTTGTTTATGCCTCCATGGTTAGATATTAACACCGTCTAGGGTTTTCTATAGCTCAGTCGGAAGAGCACCAGTCTAGCAATCTGGAGGTCTCGGGTTCGAATCCCGTTGGAATCCCATTTTCTTTGCCTCCTTTTAATCACAATATATTTCTGGTCAGTTTATTTATATGTTTGAATTAATTATTACAAAAAGCTGTATCGCTTCGGTGATCCCTCGCATATATCCCCAAGTTGATTTGTATCCTTCGGGTTTATGTCAGGTTCGTAATGGCTTCTGACCATTCAGGCAATGAGAATTAAGGGGTTTCAGGGACGAGCACCGTCTAAGGTTTTCTATAGCTCAGTCGGAAGAGCACCAGTCTAGCAATCTGGAGGTCTCGGGTTAGAATCCCGTTGGAATCCCATTTTCTTTGCCTTCTTTTAATCATAATTCACATATTCACATATTACTAGGATCGGCGTATAGTTCGGGGTATAGAATGTTGCCTTTAAGAAATGATTTTGGCATCGGAAATGTTTTTTTGTTTTTTTTATTTTTTGATGTTTTGTAAGTGAAATCTACTTAACTTAGACGCAATTTAGAAAACTTATTATTGATCATAATCGTGTAGAAACGATACTTAAATAAAATAAAATAACAACATTTGCTATGACTCAGGGGGGAAGATTTAAAATACGGCTCAGTGATTTATAGCTATAATTAGTATCGATGAAAACTATACCATCCAAATATCACGTAGTTCTATGTTATAATTATCATAAGAACGGATATATAGTGCAAATATATACATGTTGGCGTATGTTTTAATTATATTTTATAAATTGTATACATGAAAAAAAAGCAAAGAAAATGGGATTCCTATATTTCTGGTCAGTTTCTCTATAATGTTTGAATTATTATATTATTTTTATGAAGTTAAATGAACTTTGGGCACGTATATAGTTCTCCAAAAGAAGCAACCTATCTCTGGCCTATCTAAATGTTTAAAAATATGAATCAATATTGGCATTTGTAATTTTATATCAACCTACTTATCAATTATATACAGCAACTCTTCAACATGCAATTACAACCCAACCAACTGCACGATGCATGCATTGACAAAACTGTCAATTACTGATCAATCAATCAACCAACTAACTGACTAGCCAGTTATTATCACGGGACACGTCTGGGGTAGCGTGGTAAGACTGATTGGGACAAGGGCATTATTGGGGGCACAGTCTATTTATTTCTTATTTTGTAAGATGCATTAATTTCATTTTTTAAATAAAGTTTGTTTTCGTCCAATTACTGGGGGCACGTGCCTCCCTTGCCCCCTCCCCCCCCCCCCCTCCCTCGTAACTAAGTTTTCTGTAACCAAAACTTAAAACTGGAAATATCAACACAGAATTTGATTTTTAGAACACATACAATTAACTCTCGCCCCTTCCCCGGACTTTAATTTATACAAACCTTGGCTAAACCTTCCCTAACATATTTAGGACTAATTGTTATAATTATTTGAGTAGATTCACTTCATTATCCATGTGTCATAAGCAGTGGCGTACCCAGGATTTTTTCAAGGGGGGGGGGGGGGGGGTTATTTTGTAAAATTTTTCGAAGCCGAGACCAAGTACCTTCAAAATTTTCGAGACCGAGACCACAGTCCGTCAACATTTTTCGAGGCCGAGACCAAGACCATTGGTTGAGAACCCCTCTCAGTGGGGGGGGGGGGGGGGGGGGGGGGGGGGGGGAGCGAGCTTGAACAATTTAGCAATTTGTTTGTGTAGCAATTGCCATTTGTTTCAATATAATTGTATGGGTATATTCGTGGTATGTTATTGCGTTTTGAAGGGTCATATATAACACCCGAGGTTGTAGAATATTATATATACGAATGCGAGCGAAGCGAGCTTGAAAATGCTTGAAAATTTTAGCAATTTAACATCGGAAAATTGCCATTTGTTTCAATATTATTGTATGGGTATATTCGTTTATGACTTATGATATGGCGTTATTAAAGGTAATGAAATATATTATGCAACTGCGAGCGGAGCGAGCTTGAAAATGTTCTCAATCTAACATCTGAAATTGCCATTTGTTCTCAATATTATTGTATGGGTATATTCGTGTTATGTTATTGCGTTTTGAAGGGTAATATATAGAATATTATATATACGGAATGCGAGCGAAGCGAGCTTGAAAATTTTAGCAATTTAACATCTAAAAATTGCCATTTGTTTCAATATTATTGTATGGGTATATTCGTGTTATGATATTTCGTTTTGAAGGGTAATAAACACCCGAGGTTGTAGAATATTATATATAATACGAATGCGAGCGAAGCGAGCTTGAACATTTTAGCAATTTAACATCGGAAATTGCCATTTGTTTCAATATTATTGTATGGGTATATTCGTGTTATGATATTTCGTTTTGAAGGGTTATAAACACCCGAGGTTGTAGAATATTATATATATAAGAATGCGAGCGAAGCGAGTTTGAACATTTTAGCAATTTAACATCGGAAATTGCCATTTGTTTCAATATTATTGTATGGGTATATTCGTGTTATGTTATTGCGTTTTGAAGGGTAATATTGAAACACCCGAGGTTATGACATATTATATATGCGACTGCGAGCGAAGCGAGCTTGACAATTTTAGCAATTTAACATCGGAAATTGCCATTTGTTTCAATATTATTGTATGGGTATATTCGTGTTATGTTATTGCGTTTTGAAGGGTAATATATAAACACCCGAGGTTATGACATATTATATATGCGATTGCGAGCGGAGCGAGCTTGAAAATTTTAGCAATCTAACATCTGAAATTGCCATTTGTTTCAATATTATTGGGTTATAATGGGTATATTCGTGTTATGTTATTGCGTTTTGAAGGGTAATTATATTTAAACCCGAGGTTGTAAAATATATATAAACGAATGCGAGCGCAGCGAGCTTGAAAATTTTAGCAATTTAACATCGGAAATTGCCATTTGTTTTAATATTATCTCGTGGAAAATTTTCGAAGCCGAGACCAAGAAATGTCAACATTTTCGAGCCCGAGACCGGGTTTCATCGCCAATTTTCGAGGCCGAGACCAGGTTAATGAGGGTCGAGACCGCTTGTAAGTGGTCTCGAGACCGCTTGTTAGTGGTCTCGAGACCGCTTGTTAGTGGTCTCGAGACCGGCTAAAATTTGAAAAGGGGGGGGGGGGGGGGTTCAAACCCCCCAAAACAGCCATTTTGGGGCCAAAGGGGGGGGGGGGGGGTTGAACCCCCCAACCCCCCCCCCCCCCCCCCCCTGGGTACGCCTATGGTCATAAGTCATAACTGTCATAACTAAACCAATGTCATGTAATTCCAACGAATGTTAAATCCGTGCGGGAATATTCGTAGTTGTTTTCTTCAGCTGACTGTCTGAGGGCGTATAATAATAGGCTGGATATGCCAGATTATGACGTAAGGCAGTTATGTTACAACATTTCAAAGAATATTAAATCTGTGCGTATAATGCATGTCTGTAGTGGTTTTCATCAAAGGGCCTATATAAATTCATATATATAAAGCCTGTTTATCCCAGCGATGACGTCAGGAATCATGTTCGATTACAGTGGCATCTTTCTTGTTACGGAGCTCGCTCTCGTCGCGTTGGATTGTTCCAAACAATAAACATGATAAAAGAAGCATCCCCACAAAAATCAATATTAAATCTCCCTTTCACAATCGTCAACCTCGTGCATCATGTCTAGTTGTTTACGTGTTGCTGAGAGCACTATGTCGAGTTTTCATCGCAAAACGTCATATCTCAATTTTGTCAATTTTTAGATACATGTATTTTCGATTGGAGATGCTGAAAAGAAAATGCCAAGGAAACGAATGACAAAATAAATATAACTTGATATATTTGAAAGACAATAAAATATATAATAGTGGCATTATTTGTAAATGTTTAAAGAAAACCCTATTGTGTGTTGCGACTAACATTTACACATTTCCTAACCCTGACAGTATATCAAACCACTCAAAGTGTCATTGGATTTATACACATGCACTTATGAATGTTCTTGTGGTAATAGTTTGAAACAGTTGAGTTGGCAAATGACTACCATCTTAATAATCTATTGGCATCTGAACTTTCAGTATAGGACAATCTGTGGTTCTTTACACTCGCAAGGGTCATGAACATCTGAATGGATCGAACTATAAATCAATAACAGATCCTGCTATCATGGATATAAGGTCGTAGAGTTGTGACCACGGAATTATGCTATACTTCCGGTAGTTGTGGCCATCACATTAAGGATACTTTTAGTTCATTTTCGGGGTTCATGAATTCAAAACTGTGCATGTATGCACTATACTACGACATTATAAATGTGCGAATTTTGAGATGTGTTAGGGGCCTTGCAAAGTTCCAAACATCCCAATAAAATTTGGATAGAGCTCACCCCACCCACCCACCCCACTACCCAAACTTTTTTTTTTTGGAGGGGGGGGGGGGGGGGGAATCTATCTCCGATCTCCATCTCCGTTTTCCATTTTTAAATTTTGTATCCAAAATGGCCCTGGACCCACCCACCCACTTCCAAATCTTGTTTGGATGTTTTGGACTTATTGTTAACTTTGCAAGGCCTCTTACATAATGGGAAAGTGTCTGTTTGTGTGTGGGGGAGGGGAGGGGATGTATATAGGGGCTGCATTATGCATTCAATTTGTTAATGTATCTTTGTAATTATAGATTTAGAAATCGAAAAGGAGATTTTAATAATTGTAAACTTTTACAAAATTAATGATCTTGAATGACCTGTGTTAATCATACAAACAAACAAGCTAAAATAATTAAATATAAACCAATTAGTCAACCAACCAATCAACCAACCAACCAACCAACCAACCAACCAACCAACCAACCAACCAACCAACCAACCAACCAACACACAAACACACAAACAAACACGTAAACAAACAAACAATCAAACAAACAAACAGACAGGCAGCCACACAAACAAACAAACATATAAACAAACAAGTATACAAACGGAAATGTAAAGACTATCATCAAAAAGGGTGCGTGCTCCTCTCTTCGAAGTTTTTGCCCCTCTTCGATCGAAATTCCACTCGATGGCGCTATACATCAAAGCCCGCAGTGTAGTAATTTGGGGTACAGTATGCACCTGTGAAATCCCGTTGCACGACGCCACTCGCGTTCCGTAGCTTTTTCAACCAACCAGGCGCTTCGATCGCCGAATAGGAGGAACGTGGTTGTTGCATTCATAACCTGTACGTGTGCATTTGTGTGGTATATGCACATAACGGCGTGGCGGCGTATAGGTTGAGGACAGATCGTCGGCTACGCAGATAAACCCAAAACAGTGACATTTATAACGGAATATCTCGCCCTTTGTGGATTTCTATGATTGCGGAATGACATGCAGATGACAACGCTGATCAAACATAAGAGGTAATTTAGGAATATCATATCGGATCATTCATGTTATTGTATTTTTGAAGCATTTATCTCAAGCTATGCCGTGCTATTTTGCTGGACTACTGACGCCGCACGCTTCGGGTACCAACACCACCCCGGTACGCTTCGGCTATGTTACCCGACTACCACCACCACGATGCCTTTCCATGCGATGATTTCTGCGAGACCAAGCGCGTAAGCTGAGAGAGCTGAGAGCAGAGCAGCCAGTGCCAGTTGTATTGCTAAAACGTTTTTTTGTTTGGATGTGGCATTTATTTTAATGTGTTATTCTTTGCAAAGAATGATGAAGTTGCTATTACGTATAGCTGCTACCACTACAAAGTACAAATACAATGCTTATTTGCATTGAGAAAGTTGTGTGTCATGAATTTTTTTTAATCATACACAATATTTGATCATCAATTATTTGAATAGAATGGCTTTAAAATACTTTTGCACTTTTATACCATCAAGACTCGGATTGAATTTTAAATTATTTTATTGTGTAATATTGTAAACTAAATAAATTACTGATGCCAATGAAATATCCAATGTGAACTACATGTTGTAAATGATTTGATAAAATTATTATTTCTGTTTAGTTGCAGTTCTTGTTGAGATCGAGAACATGATTAAGTTTATCAACATTTTGCCAGTGAGTTGTCTGACTTGAAATATAATAAACAAATTATTGCATTAATGTTAAAACACACAAAAAAAGGTTTAGCCAATAATATATACAGTGCATACATGTACATTTCACATTATCAATGGCAAATCTAGCAAATTGTCTTTATTATCTGTTATTGCAGTAATGTTTAATGTCATTGTCATATTAATACAGGATTATAGTGAACTGTGAATAATACATTGTATATATTTAAAATAATTTGTCATTATTTACTGTATTTAAATGTTCTGAAAATGATTGAATGTAAGAATTGTAACAGACAATCAGACAAAATGTGTATATTTTAGTATACAATTACTAAGTACTTCAAATAACATATTTCACAGTGGTTGTATTTTTAGGGTATGTGGAATCACCAGTTCATTGCAAATAAATTAATGCTTGCACAAATTGATTTCACAAGTAGTGAACTCTTATAGCTAAACAAATTAATCTAAATAATTACAAAGGAAACTGCATAAATAATAAAACAATTCGTAAGCCAAAATGTGTACACAAGTGTATTGACCATCTTAATTCTTATGCAGGGAAAAGTTATATATTTTTTGCACCTAAAAATGTACAGGGCTCCTGTTATAAATGACTCTTATTTGATCCTTTTTTCTTTCTTTCTTTCTTTCTTTTTTGGGGGCATGTTAAGGGCTAAATTGTCTTGAGCTCTCTATAGATCTTTTTACTGTTCTAGTGTACACCACAGCATTTCATATTTGGCTTTCATTCCAATGCCCATCCTCTTTTGAAAAGGCTATAACTAAGTTTCTTCCTGGTGGAAGGTTTATTTTTCTTGAGATATCAGAGAGCCTGTTGAACTTTGTAATTTATTTTTAAAGTGTATTGCATCAGGCCCACCAGTCTCATGCACACTGTAATTGTATAGTTCGTACACACATCCTAATCTTGCATGTACACACACGTATGTTCCCCTGCCTGAGTCAGAGTGGTGCTAAACCATTCTCCAAACAAAGTTAAGGTCCCGTTCTTTGCCAAAGCAGTTTGGTTTCCATTCATGGTCTCTGTAGTAGGGTCCATGGTTCTATTGATTGCAGGCAGCCATTGATGAATGTGTGTGTCTTCTTCATGGTCCACAGACTAATAGCGTGGGGGGGGGGGGGGGGGGATAAATGCTCAAAGAACAGGCTTGGGTCAATACAGTCTGGTAGATAATAGAAGCTGAGTTCATGGATATTCTGAATGAAAATGAAAGAGGAAGAAAGAAATCGAGAGAGAGGGGGACAAGAACACAGGTAATTGAGTATTGATATTTAAATAAAAGAGAGTGCCAGAAAGAGAAGGAGAGAGGGAGAGACACAAAGGGTTTCTGGGCATGTAATTACCTGTCCTTGGCTGTGCATTGCCTATTGGTATTTGGAAGCGCTTTACAAGCTTGGGTCACCAGAGTGTACAACTTACAATCTTGAATAGCGAGCATGGCTCTGCATTTTAAAAGTACTTGATTAGGTTAGAGCCCTGTATTTTAATAAAGCCTGTAATCCTGTATTCCTTAATGTGTGTAAGAAATGAACCACAACTTCTCAAGGGCTTCATTGAAAAATATCCTCAATTACATCAATTGATAAAAATTGTATGTACAGTATGAAATGAGATAAATGCAAAGAACAGTATATTTTCCAGTTAAATTGTAAAGGGTGACTTAAAAACACAATGTAATGAACTTTCTTTAAAATTTGTATTTCTTATGGTTACAAATCTTAGAAGTGTGTTTGGATTGTAACATACACAAATGTACCAAGCTATATACTTCAGTCACTCGTCAGTGACTAAAAAGTGTCCTTTATAATTATGTACACGTACAATATACATGTATAGTCGGCGAGAATGTTTAATTTACCATCTTATGAATAGATGGAATGGGGATCAGAGATATGGACAGTTTGTTTACCCAATGGTGCGTGAAGTCAGTGATTATACTCCCATGTGGGACATGTTTCAGATGACCCACTTTTGTTCTAGATCAAGTATTGGAATTTGGAGATTGTTAGCTTTATGGATAATTTGTTAAGGTTCCAATTGTATTATGTCAAATTATGTTCTGTATTTTTTTCATGAGAAAAGAGACTAAAATGTGTACAAATTACATTGTAGTGTCGCCAATGTTCTAAAATTCATATTTTCTTTTCCCAATAGAATGTGATAAATCTTGGCCACTGGCCCTCTATGTACACATATTGTATTTTGATGTCCCTGTTGGACCAAAGAGCTATTATATAGATGGAGTCACAACAGATTCAAATCCTTTACTAGATGTTCGATACCGCCACTGTGAACTATGCAGTGAATGTGCTCATTTGAATGGGACCTGAACTTAACTTGCAGGTGGAAACACAAAGACGTTTCGGTTGATTACATACGCATTGGCACATTTCAAAGAGGGTGTGCTTTGTTATTATAATAACTTTTCGCAAACCCGAACTCAACTAATTCGAGTACTTCTTTATTATAGATAGCAAATGCGCGCGAAATAAAAAAAAATGTGTGGAAATTGAAATATTCATGATGAAAATTAACGTAGTTGGCATGCGTTGGCACTATTGCGACGTATCTTATCAATTAGAGTGATATCTCAAGATTATTTTGTGTTGATGTCAATTTGTCGAAAATTATCGAAAATGGATAAACAATGCTTCAAATAATCATATTAATTCAAGATATATCTGGATTTTTTCTCAATTCATGTAGGAAATTATTACAATTACATCTCTATTTGACGACGCGTTCATCAAGTCTACTACTAATAATGCAATAGTCACAAATAAATGAAAACTCGTTGAATTATCATGAAATTAAAAAATCGTCAGGAATTAATTAGCAAGTCGTTGGTTTCACTCGGCGGCATCGAAGATCGAACTTCAAATAAACCGCAAAGCCCCACTTCTCCTTTTGTTCGCCTTTAGAATCAAGACAGGGATTAGTGACAGTTGTGACTCCATCGATGGTAACTCCTTGGTTGGACATACATTTTGAAACCTAAGTATACGTATACATTCTCCCACACAAAATAAGCCCCAAATAACTTTAGTTTATTATAACTATCTAGAATGAAAGTAGTGAAACGCTCTGCCTTTTGGCTGCAAGTGGGCACCACCGCCCAGTGGGGAACAATCCACTCATAGATTACTTCCTTTTCCCTCCATTCCTGCCCTCTTTAGTCATGACAACCATATTTGTATTTATTTGCTTAGCTGATCTTATGTTGACAATTGCCTGAATTGAGTTTGTACTTGGATAGGTTTTTTTTAATGAAAATTGATTGGCAGAATTATTATGCTTACAAGTAGAACTTAACATGATTAAAGGCAGGAAGTTATCAATATCTTAATGACTTCCTGAATCTTATCAGGCATTACTAGTATATTATGCATGGAAATAGAATGTAATTCGTGGATAAGCAGGCATTTTATATTTCTATAAAATATTAGTAAAAGCAACACATTTCTACTTATTAAATTCAAGATACATGTATATGTGAAATCAATTGTAAATGTTTAGAAGATTATATTTTGTATGAGTTATAAATATTATGTATTTATGAAGTTCAAAACATATTTTTGCTTTGATGTGTATGCTTTGATCTGTTTACCCTCCCTCATTTTACTTTAAAATGGTTTATTTGTTTCATTAGTGACAGTGGACCCGACTTTATATGTTTGACATCTTTTTATTCTTCTGAATGCAATACAAATTATAAATATACATGTACTGTATAAATAATATACAGTTTATTTTTCTCTATTCTCAATAAATGTTATTGTTCAGTTTGTTTAACTGAGCCACGAGCCAGTCATATTGAAAGGAGAATTGCAATTGTTAAATTGATGCCCTGCATAAATGGCATAGACCCGTAATGTTGTAGAACTGTACACCTGTGATTTATAGCCATTGTTGCTGGTATGTAGGCAAAGCTGAGAACTTCTCTTATCTGCAATATAATGCCTCTAGTATACCAGCAATTCCTATTATTGATATTAGAGGAGATTAAAAGGGTGTTTGATTTGGTGATTTGGTAAATCAGTTGGATGTGTTTGTAAAAACAAGCCAAATATTTGTTTTTTATTAGTTAGTGCACTAAAAAAAAAAAAATTCTGAAATCTGAGCTTGATAGTATTTTAAATAAGTACGGTTATCATAATCTACAAAACAATTGGCATGATGATTTAATATTGGTTTTGTTGTTTTTCTTTATTTTTTCTTACAGAGACTTTGGCTAGCTGAGCTGTCAGAGCCAGGTCCTGACCACGCAAGCCCACACCATGGCTGGACAGAGTAGGTTCCCTGGGGGAACCCTCATCTCAGTGCAGGTGATGGTGATGGTGCTGCAGCTGGTTTGCAACACAGTCCTGGCCCAGGAGGAGATCCAGTTTACACGGTCCATCTACAATGCAACCATCGCAGAGAACTCCCCGATAAGGACTTTCATCTCGACTGAACAGAAGATGGGCATGTACCTTTCCGACCCTTCAATAAATATAAAGTACAGTCTTATCGACACGGACATGAATGAACTCTTTTCCGCGAGACCAGAGGTTGTTGGTGACTTTGCCTTCCTGAGGATAAGGACAAGACCCTGTAAGAAGAATGGGCAGTGCTCAAACATGAAAGTGAACAGAGAGGTGAGGCCGGACTACAACGTCAATGTGAGAGCAGAAGCGAACATCAACGGGATGCGCAGTCTTGCTACAACAGTGATCCACATTGTGGTGCAGGATGTAAATGAGCAGCCACCCTTGTTCCTAAGGGGCGAATACTTAGCAACAATCTCAGAAGATCACCCTGTGTTCTCTAACATCATACAAGTGGAAGCCCATGACTCTGACAGTGGCACCAATGGAGAGGTCTACTACAGCTTCAGGCAACAGACAGATCAGTTCGCAATCCACACAACAACTGGTGTTGTGTCTCTAACCAGACCACTGGATTACAACCATCAGTCAAGTCACACTCTCACTGTAGTAGCAAAAGACAGAGGATTTACTCCTTATGGCGGACTTGCTCTCACTTCTTCTGTACGGCTAAAGATTTACATCAAACAAGTTAATAGACATACACCTACGATCACTGTAGAGAAGCAACCAACTGTATCAAGGAGTAGTGAAGTTGGTGCTGTCTTTGCAGTTGTGTCCGTTGCAGATGCAGATGAAGGTCCAAATGGAGAAGTTGCCTCATTGTTTATTATAGATGGTGATGCGGAGGGGTTCTTTGAAGTGCAGCCTACTGTGACACCAGGAAGGTACCAACTTCAGATTGCACGTTCACTATCATCAGCTCAGCTACCACCTGTGGTGAATGTCACCATTGCAGCATCTGATAGAGGAGACCCTCCCAAGAGTTCTTCGCTAGTAATTGGTGTGGTACTTGATGGTGTTGTAAACTATGACACATACTTCACCAGTAATTTCTTTAACATCACCATCAATGAGCTGATGCCAGTCAATACACCCTTCCTGGCTGTAGCCCCTAGCAGTGCTGTAGGCAACACAGGCATTTTTTACGCTCTCAGAGATCCCTCTGTTCCATTCACAATCGGTACACACACTGGAGTGTTAACTGTGGCAATTGACTTAGACCGAGAATCAATGGCAGAGTATGACCTCACTGTAGTTGTTAGGAATGGTAAGCAGCAAACCCTTACAGAAGCCAACGTTTTGATCAACCTGGGAGATGCCAACGACAACAATCCCGTCTTTGAAGAAGACTTCTACACAGTGGAGGTTGAAGAAAATAGACCTGTTGGCTATCCCGTGTTGAAGGTGAGTGCTACTGATCCTGATCTTGGAGAAAATGGGTTCATCTCATACAGCATTGCTAATTTGAATCCTGTCCCCTTCACAATAGACCACCAGTCAGGTTACATCAACACTAGCAAGGAATTGGACTATGAAACAATGAGACATCAGTATCATTTACGGGTGCGTGCCTCAGACTGGGGTTCTCCATTTCGAAGGGAAGCAGAGGTGGAAGTAACCGTTAGCCTCATCAATCTCAATGACAACAGACCGAGATTTGAGAAAGTCAACTGTGTTGGTGCTATTGCAAGATCATTCCCACCTGGTAGGGCAATTGCTTTGATATCGGCATTGGACTTTGATTCGAACACACCAAGGTACATGATCACATTGGGCAATACGGAAGACAATCTCTTTGTTGTCAATCCGTCAACAGGAAACCTGACCCTGTCTCGTCCCGTGGAAGATCGCGATCCTTTATTCTATAGCCTTAAGATTGAAGCTAGGGATGGTGAGAACTCTTTCAATTATATGAAGATGAACATATCCATCACTAACAACGCTAATCCCAACCCTCAGGCTCATGCCAGAGGACTGAAGGTTACCTGTCAGGAGACGTCGGCAGCGGATGAGATGGTGAGGCTGTTGCAGCTGGTGGAGGAGAGCAAACAGGAGGCTGAAGTCTTGCCATCAAACTATGCAGAGCTGTTCAGTGCCAACCTGAATAGTCCCGATTTTGATTCCAGATTTAGATCCACTGTTGTTGTGCCTGAAGATTCTCCCGTAGGAAGCACTGTGCTCACTGTTCATGCCACTGATTTTGATCATGGTTTCAATGGAAAACTTAACTATGCCATATCAGCAGGAAATGAGAAGTCCCACTTCCAGATGGACTTTGAAACTGGAGATCTTAAAGTCTTCATGCCCATAGATAGAGAGACGCATAGTACTTATGATCTGACAGTGAAAGTGTCAGACATGGGCAGACCACAGCACACCAAGAAGCAGGCACTTACCATCACACTGTCAGATGCAAATGATAATCCTCCTATTTTCGACTTGGACCATTATGAAGTGTCGATACCAGAAGATGCCCCTGAGGGTCTTGTCTTCCTGGCAGTCCATGCTTCAGATTCAGATGAAGGGCGGAACCAAGAAGTACGCTACAGCATCATCAGTGACTCGCCTGCCTTTGACATCAACATTGTCACCGGAGAATTGAGTGTTGCAGGTCCTCTTGATAGAGAGGTATTGCCAGTCCATGAGGTGAGGGTCCAGGCAACAGATTTATCAGACTCGCCTCTCTCGAGCTCTGTAACCGTCAAGGTTTCACTGGAAGACATTAATGACAATCCCCCAAGATGTCTGCTTCCTGAGTACAAGGTAAAGATCCGTGAAGACCTTCCCACTGGATCCGCAGTCTTGAATGTCCAGGCCCATGATCCCGACAACCCTCCAAATGGGACTGTCCACTACCGCCTCGACGTCTCAGGACCTTCTAAGTTCAGCATTGACACTGACTTTGGAACGCTCCGCTTGATAGATATGTTGGACTATGAGGAAACCCAGTTGTACGAGATAGGAGTTGCTATCCGTGATGAAGGCATTCCAGCTCTGAGTTCCACCTGCCGACTGGTCATAGAAGTCGTGGACGTAAACGAGAACACTCACGCTCCTGTCTTCCAGAACTACGTGCTGACTGGGTCTGTAGCTGAAGGAGCTGACAGCGGGACAGAAGTGATGACAATTACTGCTGCAGACACTGACATGGGGATGGATGGTGAGATGTCCTACACCATCAGAGATGGCAGTGGTCTTGGAAGATTCAGCATTGACAGTTCAGGTGAGCACGATTTTAAAATTGTTTGAACATACAATTGCACACATTGCAATATGACCCCCACATTCTTTCAACATATTTTCAAACACCATTAGAATTATGAAGTAAAACCCCTCTTCTTATTACCTCAAAACATATTTTGTATTTTGTTGAAATATAATTATACCACTAAATTACAGACTTCTCTAAGGTCAAGGATATACGTATACACACTTAAGTACAATTGCACACTTTTTTTTGTTGGGGGCGGGGGGGGGGGGGGGGGAGAAACAATCCTTGCCTCATACATGTAGCATTTTAGTTGTTGTCATCATACGTATGAATCGTGTACAAGCAATTAGTGTCAAGCTAGGAACCTCATTAGTCTGCACAGTTCTTTCCAGTTTGAAAACAATTGTTTGTTTCATTTATCTGACCAATATGATATATCCAACTGTGGGTGAGGAATGTCTCTCAGTTTTAACTTAGTCCCATTGATGAGGCCTTGTTTTTAAAGATGGAATCTACAATATGATATCTGTGTTTGTAGGCAGTGATGATGATATTTTGAGCACCTGTTTCATATGGTGTTGTGTACAAAGATCAAAGAATGGCATTTTAATTTGATTCTCCAGTTTGTTTCGTGTTAGTTTTTACTAAATATATATCGCAAAGTTATGTTGCTAATATATTTGCATATATAGTAAAACTAGCCCTTGATGAAATTAGTTGACATATGGGATACTTGCAAGAGTTCCTTTCTTAACCAAATAGCTGAAAAGCGGAAAAAACAACAACCAAATTCATACATGTACTTGTGCTCAGTTTTTGCAGTCAACTTTTCTAATAAATCATATTATAAAATAGTAGCCACTGTCATGTAAAACAATTGTACGATCTTTTAAAAAATCGGAATTCAATTTAAATCCACATGCTCAGTTTGTTGGCAATATATCCAGCTTGAAAAGCGGCAATATTACAATCTTGAGAAACTCAGGGAGATGGGGTTTCCACTGGACGACACCACTTAAGTGTCCATTTTCTCTCTGTTGCCATGCCAACAGCTAGCTAATAAGGGCTATTATGTTGTCAGAGGCATCTTTGCTGTCAGGCCGCAGAGCTCTTGAGCTCAGAGATGGCAGCTAAATTGAGCAGCTGTAGCCTTGGGTAGTGCAATCCAGTGAGGCTCCCTCATTCATCTTTTCTTTTGCCCTCTTCTTGCTTTCCATCTTAAATCCCATTTTCACCAGCTACCAGCCATTAAAAAACCCTGATGCCAATAAACTGACATAGCAAAACTAAGCTGCAAAAAGTGGGATTTAGACAGTTTCCTCCTTTTTCATAAATTTGCAAAACACATTCATCTTGGAAGAGAGTTTAATTACAGAAATTGACATGCTTCAATGAAAGATAGCTGCGCATTTGAATTTTACATTACAATGAAAATTGGAAATGGAATGATGAATAAATATGTTTGCATTTAGAATAAAACTGGTGGTAAAAGGAAAAAGCAATTCTAGAAGGTACAGTACAGCACTTAAAGACTTTAAAAAAAAATGTTATTGTAGGCAATGAATACATTTGGAATGGTGTCTTTCTTTCTCCTCCTCCTCCTCCTTGCTTATTGCGGCATTAAATGCTTTACAAAATTGCTGGGCCATTTAATGTCATCAACAAGCTCCACATCCATGTATTATAATGTGATTCATGACGATCGCTTGTCATAAAGACTGCTCATCCTTTGATGTAATAGTGATAGCTATTTGGTGTTATGGATCAATAGCGATTATAACGGCAAAAAATGAGCAGCCACGGGGCAGGCTACGCTCTCCATTCATCTGTCGCGGGTCGGCTTTCTTCCCATAATTCTTTCTGTAGCATTGCATTGTAACGTGAACCGTGAAGATCGAAGTCGACCCAGTATTCTGTCGATGCTTAAAGCCGCAAATTGTGTTGATGCAGGCGTGAAGATTGATAGAGTAAAGACGGCATTAGTTTTTTATATGAAATTATTTATCTGCGTTTCGTTTTCAGAGAAAGGGAAAAAAAATTGCACTTTATGTGAGTGCAGAGAGATATTGATTAGCATTATTGGGAAATAATAGTTTTTTTGTTTCCATTTCATAGAAATGAAATGAGTGATAATAGGATAGTCTGATGAATAATTCTTAACAATTCATGCTTCGTTACATGTATAATACAATGTACACACACAAACTTCAAACAATACAAAGACATGTACTACATTGTAGAATATCATTCTCAATAACACTATGAAACTTCTTCCTCTGAGTATGGCATACATGTATGTGGTAGTATCTCTAGGCCTTTAGCCCATTCAAGATATAGATGGTGCGTGTTTAGAAAGACGCTGCATCCATATCATACAGAGTACAGTAAGTAATACCAGAGCATCCGCACCAATTCCTACAACTATGAACTTCCATTCACCCTGTGGCTAGTTGCTGTTATGCAGAATTCTAATTACACTCGGCCATCCAATCAATAGGGCATTGTATCTCGTGTGTAAAGTGGCATTCACGCCATGGACGGCGAGGCGAATGAATCAATTCCTAAATTAGATGCAAGGAAATTACTTTCCTGGGTGAACGACCCAGAAATAATACTAGCAAACAAATTTCCGCAGTCTTCAAAGTGAAAAAAAGGGAAAAACAACTTTTGGATTTTGTTGATTTGAATTGTTCAATGTTCTAAAAAGTTTCAATTTTCCCTAAAATTCATCATAAAACCACAAATTAGGAAACATCTTAACATTTGATTTTGGGGGGTTACTTTTCAAGCATCCCTTCCTTTAAATGGCACTCTGATATATCTATGATTAATTTACGAGGCTCATTTTAGCATTTTTGGGAATTTTTTGCGCTGAACACCTGTGATTAATTTTTGTTATGGTGCCAACATGAAATATGTGCAATGTAGATCACTAGATCATGATAATTGGATAACCTAGTTAGAAATGCATATAATGATGTCTAGGGATTGAGTATATTGATTTAGTGACATTATTCATGGTATTTTCCGACACAATGAATTCATTAGTTAAGAGATGAACCAATGGTTCTGTATGAATTGCATTCAGGATTCCTGGAATCAAAAAATGACTATTTATCAGTAGACATATTGTATGCAGTTCATCAAATTGATTGTATCTACATGTAGGATAATGAAACCACAAAGGTTGAAGTTACACTATAGGGATTAAGTTTATAACACATTATTTTATCACACTAATTCCAAATTCAGTCCAGAGATTAGAGAAATTTTAACATCAAATGATGCAATTTAACCTGGGGTTATATTTAACCGATATTGACCATATGAACCAATAAGTTCAGTCTTTTGAATCATTCCAAATTCTAGATTTCAGTGCTCTTTGGAAAGAAATTGGGTGGAATTAGAGTAATATAGTGCAATTATAATAAAAAATAATACTTCTTATATAATGTATATCACACTAAGCCTAGGTTAGGTTCTCTATGCACGTTTTATGCAATTTATGGCATTGATTAAGCATGTTACAGAAGGGCAAGATCAAAGTGTCTTCCCAAAATGCAACAGTGTCGCTGTTGGCGATAAGAAGCGAGCCATGAGTCATCACAAGAAGTGGGTGTCATCGATCTGTCCTGCACAGAACCGGGACAAAAGAACCCCACCAAAAAATGACGAACAGAAGAGTGTTGAAAAAGACTTCAGAAAAAGAGGAAAAGGTATAGAAAAGTGGGTGCGTGCTGCTGTGCTTATTGACTAAAGCGCATGGTACAGAGTAATTGAATAGAGACGTGGTCCTGGTTGTGAATGCAGGAGGAGACCAGAGTACTGAAGTAGAACCCCTCTTGTATTGTGTCGGAGAATGGAGCTTTAACCAGCACAGTACCTTGTGCACATCATGTGTGCATAATCGCTAGTGCCTTTTCATTTGCTTACATAATGAAAGGGGTCAGGACAGGAGAACCCCTGTTGCATTGTGCTCTGGATAGAGGCTTTGAATTCATTGTGATCTATTATTAACCTACGAGGCTTTTTAGTTTACTTTAGAATGTGCCCCCAATTTTTTCCAGGTAAAACTAAAAAGTAAGGCTGAGTCGGTTCGGTCGATCACACCGGTTACCGACCGTTTCAATCGGGACCCGGTTTCGTTATATCGGAAACGGTGCCCCGAAAACAAAAATAAAAAATAAAATGTTAAAAAAGAAATTAAGATTATCACAATAATGTAGCGGAATTCAAATAAAAACGGGGCAATTGATATCATTTACTTTAAAGAGTGGTTATTTTCGAGAAATTCTTGGTTCGTTACTTCGTTTGACAGTCAGAAATTGAACAGGAAGCGCAAAATTGCTAGTCATTTGAACGATATTGTCGGCGGATGTGCACACAAAGTTAGTCCGATACTCCAGGGGAGTTGTCTGACGGATCTTTGTATGATCCAGCGGATGAGCCAGTGCATTCAAAAAGTGGCTCAAAATACGTTTTTTTGTCATTTGCACCATTTAAAAATGTTTTGATATTCTACTTACATGATTTCATGGCGTTTGATTACTTTGATAGCTGAACATAAACAAAAATGAGCCCCAAAACAATGAAAACAATTACGCAAAATATCGATAAAAAACGACTACATGTATAACGTATGGCGAATGAATTAACATAGTTCCACCGGCCGGCGGATGAATCTCGCGTAAGAAAAAAGACCCGTAACTTGCACGCAAAGTATACGAGCGATATGCATGAAACAGCGGCCGGAAAACTCTAGCCGTCCGGTTTCAGTTAACCTCACGATCACGAATGTTCCTTGGAAATTTATCGATAATTCGGCACAGTTTTTTCATTGTTTTGGGGGTGATTTTGTATTCTGTTCAGCTTTCAAATGCCATGTTATCATGTAAGTAGACTACCAAAATCGTGTTGATTGCGAAAAGGCTAATTTATAGCCACTTTTTGAGGGCAGTGGCTCAGTCACAAGCGATTGTACATGTGATGTTTCCCCCCAACTAGCGGGCTAAGTTTCTGTGAAACGTGTTGCGATGCGCAATGGTGAACAAACGATCGATTTCTAGGTCCAATTTACTTTGAAAAAAAAAAACTTTTCTTGCGAAACTGAGTTAATTCTGGATAGTCTGTAACTATTTTCCCTTAAAGATTGATATGTAAATCCATAAAAGCCTCAGTATTTATAATGTTATTTGCATATTAAAAGAGCAATATAAGCCCCAAACAGTGCATTTTTGCCGATGCTTGCACGATTGCGTGATTTTACCGGTCCGAGTTTCGACGGTAAAAATTTATCGGGATACCGGTTCCCGACCAGTAAAAGTTTATCGGGACCCGGTTCCGACAATTACCGACATGACTCAGCCTTACTAAAAAGTGGCTGTAAATGTAATACTCTTTAGAACATTGTGAACCACTCATGTTACTTCTGACATGTCTATTGTTGCTCAGAGAGTGTGCGTCCTCAAAGTAAAGATTGGGGGGGGGGGGGGGGGGGGAGGGGGTGTTCCAGAACAAGCCATGAAAACATTACAAGATGAAAACATCAATAAAGTGAGAGTACATTGTAATTTTAATGTGCTTCATTGTGTACATTTACTTTAGAGGAAAAGGGGGGGGGGGGGTTGTTCAGAGCAGTCAATGTTTGGGTAACGGGGACCACTTACAAATGGAAGAAAATCCCACTTGCTTCATCCACATTGTAGTTGTGTTGTTTCTCCTTCGGGCTTAGGGCCTACATGTAGGCTTTAATATAGGCTGTGTATAGGTTTGAAATTCACTTTGTGTACATTGAAGGCTACTCTTCTAGGTTGTCATACCATGTAATAAACCAATTCAAGACATTTTGATGTTGTTATTCAAACATTATTCAGATACCACATTCCTAGTATTTTGGGGGCCCGTCCTGATGGGTTAAATCTAAGAGCTCTTCATATCAAAAAGATATTTTCATACCATATATTACATAGTTAAATCCTGAGTTATTTAATGTGTGTTTTGTTTAAATAATAGCCCTTTTCCCTTGTTATCCAAGTTATATTTTCGGTTTTGTAACGTGTGAAAATGAGCAGTACAAGGCACTTTCTTCCATGAATAGTTCAAAGTGAAGTTTATTTTTTTTGGACTGGTTTATTGGGATTGCGGTAGACCAAAAGTGGTACATGTCAGTCCTGGTAGTGACTTTGCATGCTAGGTTGTTTTTCCCCCAGGGTATTCCTATTGCATTTTTTTTTTTTTTTAATACAAAATATCATGCAAAAAGCAATTCATGCAACCCAATATCTAAAAAAATTGTCAAATACAAATAAGATAATTACAGGTCTTAATTAAAGGTCATGATGTGTTCTAAGACAATTAGTAAAACAGTTCCTGACTAGATTACAATATATATATTATAAACTTGTCATGATGTTTAAATAAAAGACATCCAAGCTTCTCATGTATTTTTCCCCCTGTAAACCAACCAATACCAGTAAATCAGGTGTTATGTTATCACTTTATATACATTTTATCAATTTAATTGCCAATAATGGTCTTATCACATTCACATGTTTTGTTCTTGCTATGTATATCAATGCTTGTAAGACAATAGTCTAGACTTATTATGCCCTGCAAGTGATGTTTTAAACGTCTCAATTGACAATTTCTCACTATGTTTGTTAATATCGGAGCCAATGCTGGTGTTATCGCATCTTTTGTTCTCGCCATGTTTATCAATAAGAGGCAATACCCTCTGGTTATCTCCCCATCAGATTGACTAATCGCACAGGTCTTGGTCTGCCCTCGTCAACCCAACACAAAGGCAAACTTTGGTCCCCAATTGTTTGTCTTACAATCTCACCCAGTGCCGTTTTATGGCAGTAATTATGGTGTGTAATTAACACAGGCTTGGTGATTCAATGCATACATGCATACGTACATTATAATACCCTTTTCATCCATGCCTATTATATTACTGTACACAGGCTGATTGCTTTGGAAATGAGTAAATGACCATGCCCATGTTAGACTTATAGATGAGTTCGTACCCCTTCAAGTTGATTAAATGACAAAGACCGGTCTCGCCCGCAATTCGTGGAAATCATGCATGAAATTGATCGGATTTGCATTTAACTCGCCATCTCACATGTCATTGAAAATTCCTGGAAAGATGCTGCTTGAAATTGATTGTGCAATACAAATCTTATTTTTTAGATGCATGCAATGAGCATTCAGTTCTCCCATATCAAGTTGAAGTTCTCTCTATGTACATTACATGGGGTAGTTTGATAAATCTTGCAATTCTAATGGAACATCAGAGCTCTATTTCTTATAATTAATCATAGATTTTTCTGTTATTTTTTAGTAAATTATAATATAAATACAAAAGTTCTACTCATACTTTACAGAAAGTCAGAAAACATATTGGACACATTATTTATATCTGTATGACGTCATCACTATAACGTAACTTCAAAAATAACTGCATATTTCTATAGTCATAGAGCAAGAATGAGTGTTGTGATATTGCATGTTGTAATGAACTAAACAGTAAGACTGGAATGCATGGAATGTGTGAACTGTGCTCACACTTGGCCCTCCCACTAGGGTCTGATAAGATCCATTCATTACATTCAGGACATGAGCTCTCTACATACCTGTAATACATGTAGTACTTGATACTAGTTAAATCTATACATCTATTTATAGTATATCTCAATTGCTCAATTGGCAATGCTCAATGCTAGAACAAAACCTTCTTTGTGGCCCAGTCGGGCAAGCAAAATAGTTAAATTAAGGGCAAATTTAGACTTCTTAATTTTTAGCTCCGATACCTGAATCTGATGGCCGCAAACAAAGAAAAACATTAACAAATCTGTAAATAAAAGGTTGCCCATTTGGGCAAGTTATATTTTGCACTAAATGACATTATGGTGGCCTGAAGCTAATTTTAAGTAGCCCCAGAAAAATGGGGCCAGTCTGGCTTTTGGTCTTCAAAATGAAAACTTGTTATAGGGTTTTGAATTTGATGTCAGATACTTAAATAAGTCTTCAAAATATAGTATTGATATGTCAATTGCTATTGTAAATGTTCTCCTTTATTGATGAGATGTTGATTCTAGTGAAGAATTATGATAGGATTGCTATGCCCATTGCCCATGGAATATCTCACATTTATTGGTGTAATAAGAGTTCATAAACTGGAGAATTATGATATCAATAAACCGTCTCTAGGCATCTCTGGTATTCATCTCTTTAAACAATGCAGTTAAATATTGAGTTATTGAGATATGTATGAGATAGAATTATGATGGGTCATCAGACCATGGGTCATAATTGTTAAAATGAACGAATATTTTAAAAGGGCGTTCCAATAAATAATTAATTCTATCTTGAATGGGCATTTATAACACACGTACTTGCTACATACCGTTTACCTCATAAAAGAGTACTTACGAGTTCCGCACACATGATGTAATTCTCCCATTCTTAACACATGATTTGAGGTCAATTCACTGTAAAATCTCTCGAGGCTGAAAAACAACTGCACATTTAAATCTTATTTGTCTTCAAATGTAGAATCCATTCATGTATAGTTTAAAGAAGGGTAAATGTTAAAGGGATCGAACTAGTAACTAACATTGGCAAAATCCTCAAAACTTACGCAGAACTCGAGTGGTTCTCACATACCTCATTGTATTTGTATTACCAATAGAAGCATGGAACAGCTTTCGGTTTTCCAAATTTGTCTGCCGTTACAAAGATATGTATGATTGAATTGTTCGTGTACAACGTCAGTGCAAAGAAATAGGGAATATCAAATTGCTTTTTTGCTAATTACTTGGTCATATGACATTGGTCATATGACGTTCATTTACTGTGGATTTTCACACATCACTCTGTGGACATGTCAGATCACAAAATTTGCTAGTTATTGCACAAGTATGTCAACAAAGTTACTATACCCCTTTAAAATGCAGAGAGACTGGGAGCAAGGAATTGAAGCTTATTGGTGCGTAGGAGTTTTCTGATCAATGCACTGCGAAAACAAGTCTTCAGTACATCATTAAAGGGATAGTTGAGTTCTGGTAGAGAGGGTACAGTTTTAGTCAAACTGAATTTTAGTAACCAAAACCTGCACCATTACATTACAAACTAATAATTATAACTCCACCATGCTCAAAAGGAATACAAAAATTAACACAAAAATTAACAAATGACTTAGTAAAAAGCTTGTTATCATTCAAAAAGAGCTGTTTAAACTAAAGAGGACGCTTTCAAAAATGCATTTGTTTAAACCATTTAAAATAAAATTTTGTGCATATTTGTTGAAATAGTGGTTAGTTTAATCAACAACTATATAAAAACCTCTTTTGAAAATTTTTGAAAAGAGGAAGCATTTTAAAACAAATTTTAATGGCTGGTTCAAAATTATCGAATACTTGTGAGGCCCCACATTTATTACAAATGGTTATGTTTATGTATATTTCAGCCGTTTCTGAACCGATTTTGATCAAATAAAGTTTATTCTGCCATTAAAATTATATGCTCTTTCAAATTTGACACTCAGTTTTTCATTATCTCACAAAAAAATTATTTTGTGTAACGCCCTCTCCACCAAAACTCAACTATCCCTTTAAGTTTTCTTTCTGTCTTAATTGTCGTAATTAAGCGCAGTGATTTATTTCTCCTTCATCGACTTCTAACAACAGACTCTGAACTAGAGCTGAGTCAAACCGGATATTTTGCATTTCGAATATGAGTCGTGTAAAAACGGTCGGTTATCGAATATTCGAAAAAAAAAAAAAATTTTCCATAATTTTTTTAAATAGATATTCTGTCCGTTTTTTCAATTAGAATCGGCAGTATAGTGTGATGTTAGTGTACAAACTGCTGTCAAGATGAAATACTTTGATATCTCATCATAGATTCTTCTAAATTTGGCACTCACTATACCACTTGTATATTAATCCTCTTACCTTTGGTTTATTATTTGTTTTGTTTATTTGTGAATTTATGTAAAATACCTTAACTTTTAACTTTAGCAATAGATAAGCAGGGTTCAATGTGCTATTTTTTGATGGAATCTATCGAATAGGGATTACAAAATTAAACGGAATTTTTTTTTTTTTCTTTTTTTTTTTCGGATATTCGTATCCGAAAATTTGTATTCGGTATCCGACCTTCACGGTCGGATATCGAATAGCCATTCGATTTGACTCAGCTCTACTCTGAACTAGATCTATGATTGTCAGATCTGATTAAAGTTAATTTGGGATAATGTCGAAGTAAAAAACAACTAAATTTGCAAGGTTTAAATTATTGCTCTTCCACATGTTTTAAAAAAACCCCATTTAAGAATGAAGTAAAAACAACAACAATGTTTTCATAGGCCATACATTGTAGATAATTGCTGCATATATGTTACCATTTATCATAGTACAGTAGGTCTGTTTGCCTATATGGTATTGATTTGGAAAACCATTGCCCGTGTAATTTCAAGGCAATTTGTTCTATTTTATTTTGTTCAAAATGTTATATGCTCAAAATTTGATCCATTGTCTGGCACTGCGGGAGGCGGGAGGAAAGAGAGAAAACCAGATGAATGTACACACAATATCAAAATGCGGGGGAAACCAATTCCTCTCTCACTGTGGACGGACAAATTCATATGTACTGGTTTCATGAAAAGAATTATCAGTGCCATACAAACATATATATTCCTCTGTACATTTTAACCATATATATGTTGTACCAGGGTCAGTCTTTTGTTCTCTGTCTGGGAGAGAGCTGGCATGGTATTTGGTCTGCGTTTGACCTTCGATGGAATGCTCTCCAGTAATTCATGAAGTGAGGGCAAGCTTGCTTGTGGATAGAGATGGTGGTTCATAAAGTTAAGTGGGTGGTATTTTCACAGTGAGCACATGTGGTGTGCAGTCATATGCTATACACATTCAGTTTTAATTTTGTAAACAAACAATATATGTATTGTATATCAGTGGTATAGTTATGAATGCATTATAATTATGACATTGTATCATTTTTGTTGGATGACATCAAACTTAAATCAGACTATTAAAAACAAAATGAAAAGTAGGATATAATGGATGTTCAAAACAAAGTCTTGAAATTACTAGTCTACATTAAGTTGTACTTTTTGTTAACCCATACCGAACTGGTCCTGTAAATACATGGGATGGGCTAATATGTATAGCAATATGAAATCATCTTGATGTTGTTATTTAAAGTAAAAATCAGTTGAGACATGAACTGCATCAGACAGCATAAAAATCAAAATGCATTGACTACAGTTATTTATGATGCACCGAATGGTAGATATTGAAGTTCACATTTGTTAAATTGCAATGTTATTCATGGTTCAATATAACCGCCAACATGGATAGCGCTTTTCCAGTTTGTTTATTGTGGGATGGATTGGATGTCGTATAGCCGTCTAGAACCGAGACGGGGAAATGTAAGACGGGGGAAACGAGAGGCGTGATGACAAATGATGCAGCTAGGCGAGATTATTGTTGGAAGTAGTCATAACACTTTATTGTATGACCATTGTGTGAATTCTAATTGGATTATGAAATAGTTTTGATGCAATTGTCTTTAATGTGATTAGTACACATACATACAACATGCAAAGGCATACATTACATTACTTATTTTCTTCATGTAAACTTAAGTACATGAACAAAAATTACTTCTTTTACATATTTTGACTGATTAAAACTGAGCAATTTGTTTTTTTAACACGTCATAATGATGAAAAAGGGAGATTGGAACATAAAACTGGGACAAAATGCAAGTTATATAGCTTTTTTTCCTACCTATGGATAAATGCTTCACAACCTGGCCACTCCAATATAGTACAAAAATATTGTTTGTATACAATATTTTAAAGATAATGACATACAGGCAATATTTGGCTAGACTAAGACATTTTGTGAATTAAATGGCCCTGCTTGAACAGCGAGGGGTTGTCTCAAGAAGGAAATTGGGAACGAAAACACTCTTTGAGATTGACAGTTTAGGCAGTTTGCTCATTTTCTCAGTACCATGGTCACATATAATGCCTCAATATTATCTTTCTAGTACTATGTAGTGTTAGTTGCAGTTCAGAATGAAATAATGATTAAACACTATTTAACAATATGGCAAAATATCCTAAAGTTATTTAGTTGTAGTACATCAGATGTAAAACCTAAATAAATTCATGTACTCTGGGATCTTTAAATCTTACTTTTAAGGGAACATCCTTGAATGTTTTTGGTTTATCATAAAGGTTACACTGTCTGCTGAGACCAAAATTGATGTGGTTATTCATTCAGGAATACGTTGTGTATCAATTTAAAGCTCACTTTTACTTCTCTGGCTCCATGAAGTTCAATACTAATTTGATTGTGATGCAAAATCAGGAAAGCGAGTCGCTTTGCTATGCTATTTGGGCCCGCAGCGTTCCCACTCGGTCACGTCACTTAAGTGAAGAGATCCACGGCTAATTAATTACCATCGTGGGCTTTGCGGCATTGTTCAGCTATGATCCTCTACTTCCGCCTGGCCCTGTTAGCTGCGCTTAGCCCATTGCCCACGGGGAACTACCCTGCCATTTACTAACTCATTGGGAATGTATAAATCCAGCAGGAAATGGGTTCAGTTTCTCTCAATACTTTAAATGAAAAGGGTCATAATTTGCCAATGGTTATGAATATGAGACGGAGAGGATGTAATAATACAGTTTTGGGAAAGACTTTTCTTCTGGATGGTGGTAAACGCTGACCAGTAATGAATGAACGAGACAACAAAGGTACAAGTAATGTACATGTGGTTAATTTTGTTGGAGGGACAAAATTGTTCCAACCCCTAGCTTTGGCGCAGGGGTAAGTTTGTCCCTTCTCCCTCCACAAACCATTCCCTCTCCATAGTCCGTAGACTAATGACGCCTGGGGCCATGATTCATCAACAATCCCTTTATGTACTGTTAACCCATTGATTTTGGTAGAACACATATTGTCTGTAGACCCAGACCTGAGAATTCTCAGGCACGGTCCTTAGTGGGTTAAATCCGCCAGACAGCGGGATGCGTATGTATATAGACGCTGGCCAAAGAAACCGCATGCATGCCAGCATCAGGCTCGGCTGGAGATGAGATGTGATGTGATGTGATGTTTCAAGTGCAATGCAAATATGCAAATGAGGCAAGATGAAATGAAAAATATTTGTTTACGTTGCTCTGAATTATAGACAATATTGGATAAACCGCATTTTATGTAGGAATAGAATAATCATTTTTGGGGGGAGAAATTATATTTTAAATTAAAGCTGCACGAATAAGTTGCAAGGAAGGAACCCTAAATGGAAATTTGTTAACCACATATATGGATGACAGTCATTTCATTTTCATTTTATTTCATGTCATTTGTTTCATTTCCAACAAAGACAAATATTTACAACTGAAGGCAAGTAATACAATTTATTAAAGATATGTCCAGAACAACCCAGGTTTGATGTGGTTGCTTGTATACATGAATATTTAAATGCAAAATAAAAACTTTGAGAAAACTGTGTTTCCCATTTGTACGATTCACTTGCCTTACTGGGCCACAAATAAAAACATTTGATTTCCAGCATTAACTATAAAGCTCTACATGAATGAGAAACATTATTCCACTTGTAAATTTGCTTGCATTTACACCCACCTTGTGCAAGAACATCTCCATTATGATGTGCACATATTTAAGACGATGACCCCACTTTGAGGTGCCATCACCACCCTAAGGTACTCTTGAAAGCTTTTTTTATGCCCATCCAACCTTTTTACTGGGGTGATTTTTCTATCTTCAGTTGAAATGGTAACGTGTGATGCCTATGGGCATATGAACTCCTTGAGTTCAGTGTGAAGGTGCTAGCGTGTTGTGGACGTGCCAGAAAATTTACTCATTGGGAATCATGAATGAAACAAACGTGTACATTCTACATATTTCCGATGGGTCGGGTTTATCATGTTCACTGAAAGGATGTATCGCAATGACATGTGCATACGAGCGGGGTAAAACCGCCCATGTCTCTTTCATCTTTTAACCATGTGGATAGGGACGTTTCAATTATTTTCTGGGGTCGTTGTATTATTAAAATCGACAGGGCTTTTCTCTGACTAAAAAAAACCTCGCGGATTTCCGCGGGTGCCGCTAGTATATATATATTTCTGTTATGATTTTGTATTATATAAATCTATATCTAGAAAAGACAGCCATCTCCAAATGAATGAAAGTTAAAATGTTCACTTATTTCACAATTATTTTATTTTTTGATTATTTGTGTTGATGTATATTTTTCTGAAAAGAAAAACAGATCTCACATTTCCAAATTGTAATTGCTTGAAGAAAAAACTACATGTAATAAAAGAAGCACAAAATTCTGGCATTATTGTCAAGCATGTTTAATGAAGTCTAGTGGGCTAGAGAATGAAATAACTAGTTCAGAGTTCTCTTCATGAATGGAGGACATATTAAAATAGAAGAGGAGTTAGCAGAGTAGTAATTTCCTGATGAAACACCAGCCCTTGCTTGAAGCATCTCTGGAGAACATGTACTTCAGAGGAGACATCTCTTTTAAAAATTTACTTTTAAGTTAACCCTTTCAAACCACAGACTAAAGCCATAACGTTGTATGAATAATGAGGCAATGTGGAGCGGACTGTGCTAAACCTTTTGTAATTCATTCATATGTTAGACTTAAAGTGGTTAAAGTGGTTAAATGACAACTTTTGCTTGATGAGAATAGTTACCAGATGCAAAACAAAGAGTGCATATGAAATGCAAATACACGCATTTAAGTTGGTTTTTCTTTCCAATGAGAATGGGGAAAAACTCAATGATTGCTTGATGAGAGTAGTGACTAAAGATGTAAAACATTACTTAGGAATACTGGAAATGCTTGAATTGGTTTGTCTCTCAGTGTGAAAGGGGGGATCTCAATGATTGGTTGATGAGAGGGGTGACTAGAGATGTCAAACGTTAGGAGTTCTGCAAATACTTGAATTGGTTTGTTTTTCATTTCGGGCCTGACCTTTCTACATTTAACTTGTTCTTAGAACTGTTTATTGGAAGCCGCGCAGAGGAAGAGAATGAGTTTGGTACATGTAGCTTTGATGAAATGCTCAGTACCTAATCTGAAGAGCAGAAATAGGTAGTGATAATTTAGGATTGGACAAAACAAGATGCAATTTCTGTACTTCAAATAGAATTTGATTCCTGTAGATCTTTCACATTATGAGCAAGTGTTTATTCAGTCAAAGTAATTCAAATACAACAACCACAATTATATTTTGTAGGACATCGTTAGTGTGATTGAAATACACGTATTCTATTATTTGAATTAAAGAAGTGTCAAATAAAGAAAAGACAGTAAATCTACCCCCCCAAAACAACAAAAACAACAACAACCCCAAAACAACAACAGACAAACAGAATGCAGACATACTTTGTAGTTCTTGTTTTGATTGTTACTTTGTAATTCAACATTTTATGAACAAATAATCTCAATTGACAAACAGCATAGTATGTATCATGTACGTATTGTTAGTCTATTCTGTAGTATGTACCTATTGTTCACAATTTCTTGACAAGGTTGACCCTAGGTGAACATGGCAATATATTTTGCCACATTATGTTGACATTTAATTGAGAGTAAAGGACAATTGAACTAGATTCCCTTGATTTCCTGATATATTGTTTCCAAATGAAATTTGGCATAACTGACAAGTAGAACAAACGAAGCAGAGAGTGTTTTGTTCACCAGGCCAAGATTCGTGCTATTGATTAGGTGTAGAGACCCTGACGCTCCGGGGGTGCAGAGCTGAGTTCAAGCACAGGACCACGGTGGGGGAGTATATGTAATGCAATGCCATCAGGGGCATATATGACAGACAGTTCATGATTTTTAATTGATTTTATAACTTAATATGCATTTTATAAATAAACAATGTAAACTAACCCTTGGATTCTGGCACGACAACAGTAACAATGCAATATGAGGAAATTCATTGAATTGTAGTTTTGTTATTTACGGGGCAGCAGAATTTCAGGAAACATAATTAGTGAATGAATTGGTTGTATTAAAATCTAATGTTCAATTAAACAATTCATCAGTGATTATGGATGAAGGATGTATGTATTTGTTTGATGGCTTTATTTGTAATTTTGTACCCTTTTTCGCGGCAAAGTGTCAAAAGTAATGAAACAATGGCTTATGAATAATGATTGTTATAGCATTGGTAAATAAATTCACTAGTTTTACAAGAAATCTGTATGCATTGTGTAAATGCAAGCATCAACTATAAGAAATATCTAAAACATGAACCGTATTAGTTCACTAGTGTGAAATTACCTGAAGTAATAGGACTGGAAGGGTTCTGATGAATTCCGGCTTGCAGATATTCATGTTCATGTAATACAGAAAAAGAATTCCATAATGGATATTGTCTTTGCCATGCGTACTACAATAAAGTCTTGTTTTCACAAAATATGACCATATCAGAGATGATGTGATTCAAATGGCTGTGATAAATGGTTCTGACTTGTGGAGTGGGGCATTATGCAAACGTATGTAGTATAGAAAAGTGAGAAACTCTTGTTTTCACAAAGTATGAACTTGTCCGAGATGCTGTGATTGAAAGGGTTGCGATGGGTTCTGACTCCTGGGTTAGGGCATTATGCATAAATGTCTGTGTACCTTGGTTTGATGGTGAAGAGTGCTTTTACGTACAATATGGAGTACTCACTTTGCTCAGGGCATGTTTTTGCTTAGTACATGTACCAGTCTTGCAGTTTATATTTAAAAGGGGGGGGGGGGGGGGTGGGGGGGGGGGGGGGGTTGTGAAGCGCAAGGGCACCCCCCCCCCCCCCCCCCCCCCAATGACATTTCTTGTCCTTCTCTTACTCCCCACCCTCCTAGATACAATGTATGTAAACAAAAAGAAGAGAGTAATTGAAAGACAATATTCATGTTTGGTTCAGGCTGCCCCCCCCCCCCCCTTATAGGAATCCTTGCCCCCCCCCCCCTCCTCATAGTCCTTCCTAGGGGTTGACCCCTTGCTGCGCCCCTACTCTCATGCTGGAGTGTGTCTGTGGTGTACCGCTGTACGGAGCCCTCACCAACTCCTTGCCCTTACCAACTAGTTACCATATCTGGCTGGGTACATGTAATGTAGATACTATTTGCTCTCAAATACATCATGTGGTGTGTGGAGTTAGTGGTTTGATGGGGGCTGAGCTTTATCTGGGGTGAGGGGGGGGGGGGGGGGGGGGGGGGGCGTTTGAAACGACTGGGAAGGGTATGTCTCTACAGCAACCTTCCCCAGCCATACATACTAATACATGAAGGAGACTGAAAGTGCCCCCCCCCCCCCTTATTATTGTAAAATCTGAGAAGTGATGTCCCGATAAAAGCTACACCAATGCACTCATGACATGAGTACCTGTGGTATACCATAGCTCTTACTCTGTCGAATGGTCTGTGGGGTTTGTGGTTTGTTGGCCGGCTGAGCGAACTGGGAGTGGTTTGTCTCTTTAGCGTCCCAGCTTCCATCCATTACATTGAGGGAAGCTGAAAGTGATGTCCTGACAGGGGCAGGATGCTAAAATTGCCACTAGCTTGAATCAATGATGTAGATGAATATGAGGCAAGGATGCGAGAGGGGGAGGAGAAACGGGATGAGATATGAATGAAGAAAGATACATAATGTGACAGAGATTAGAAAGTGGAAATGTCGCAACAGGACAGATGAGGAGATATGGAATGATAGATATATAGAGTGATGTGAATGATAGATATATCAGTTGATGTGAATGATACATACAGGGTGTAGGGGAAGAAAGAGGGTATAGAATGGGGACAGAAAACAGAAGATAGAAAAAAAGGAGTGGATGAGAGAGTAGATAAGAGATGGGAGTCATGGGACAATAGAGAGAGAGAGAGTGAGAGAGAAAAGGAAAGACAGAAAGAAAGAAAGAAAGAAGGGGGGTAGGTCACAGGTTCAAACATGGACACAGAGATAGGAATTGCTTGTGGAAGGGGAGGAAATAGTAGGGGGAGAGAACATAAATCATGTAGAGTGTGAATAAGGAATTACATGTAGTGTGAGAATGAAAAGGGGGGTTAGTGGAGAGAGGGGGAGATGTGGTATAACCAGATGCTATCACAGGGCGAAAGGGTAAGGAAGGAGAGGAAAGATGGAGCTGAGCAAAATAAATGGGAGAACAGAGGAGAATAGGAGAGTGCTTGGGAGAGTAGAAGAGATGTGTAAACAGATTATGTGATACGCAGAAAAGAGTAAGGAAGGAGGAAGTAAGATGTAGTTGAGGAAGAGAAGTGGGAGAATGGATGAAAATAGGAGAGTGCTCACAGAGTGGGAGAGCTGTGGTATAAACAGATGTGAATCCAGGTGCCAGTCAGGGAAATGCATCAAGGGACAAATTGGAATGGACAGCTTGGTAACTAACTCCTTGGTTTGGTATACATGGGACTGGCAGACATGGGAAGGCAAAGGAGTACTTGGGAAGACTGAATGGGGCATTGGAATTGAGGAAGGGAACATTTGGGAAGAGGAAGGGAGAAGGGGAAATGCAGGTTCAAGGGTCAAAGGTCATATTGGAACAGACAGCTTTGTTATGTACATGTATATTATGTTTGTATTATTTTGTAATTCAACTATGGTTTGGGATATGTGTGTATTGGGAACTCAGGAGGGGGCATTGGAATGGAGTAAGGGAACTGGAATGGAGTAAGTTAACATTTGGGAAGAGGAAGGGGAAATGCAGGTTCAAAGGTCAAATTGGAACAGACAGCTTTGTTTGGGCACTGATTCAATTATACTCTGTTTTGAAGTGTTTAAAGTGAGGCCTGTAAAGTGTCTAACTCCACAAAAATTACTTGGAGCTTCCTCGTATCTCTTCTACGTGTTGTTTAGCTTATGGTAAGAGAAGTATTAAATAGGGTTAGATTTTTTCAAATGCCCCTTTAGTATGGTATGACGATATCTATCATTCAGCTCAAAAGCGTTAACAAACGGTCATAAACCTCATAAACGTCCGTTGTAAAAGCTGACGCATATTTTCGCTTTTTTAACCAGGAAAGCAGTGTTCTTTTTCAATGAAACTTTCACACATCATTCGGACATATCTTACAATGATTTTGGTACAGGATTGAAGTCTCAAATGTCATTTTGGGCAATATCTGACACTTTACAGGCCTCACTTTAAGTATTAATTTAATTTAATTTAATTGTTTAAATATCTTCCATTCATAAATTCACTTTGCTTTATCTTATCCCATTCATTTATAAACATTTCATCCTGTTTATAAATCTGTACTTATTTCTAGTTCTTACAGTACTTACTCAATATACTACTGCAACAGAAAATATCAATACTATGCTGACATATCACATGTAGGTTGTGGTGTATATTGTAATTTGTTCTGATATATTGGACTCCCTATTGCCCTGTGGGATCTAGTCAGAAATTAGCCACAAAACCAATATATTTCTGCAGGACAGTATACGGGTAGATGAAGAAACTACGCTTGTTTCTATATATCAAAGGCCTACACAATATTACAAATGTAAAGAAAATTGTGTTCTTTATACTTTTCCCTCTTATTGATGGCCATCCTGTAACAATATTATTTTTGTTTTGTATATAACTAACCTTGCCCAGTTTGAGGCAAATTGAACTTTAATTTTGGAAATGTTACCATGTCAGTGACTCTAGTAAGTAGTTTTGAAAGATTCAAAGGAATATATATATATTTGGCTTGTGTTGGTATTGTACTGCAAATTCAAACACCTCTGTTCATGTAGAACCTGTTTACTCAGTGTGGGTGATTTCATGCTAGGGTTGCCTGATACACATGACTTAATTGCATTCAGGCAGGCACACTATCGTTCAGAAATTGTCAGTTTTGATGACTTACTTGCTTAATAGCATCGATTGAAATCTCTTTGTGTTTTATTGAGATTGTTCAAATTCTATTAAGTATTATCCAAAAGCTAAATAGTTTTAAAAAATTATTTAGCAGTTAAGAAGAGAAAAGCATTTGCTGTGAAGTTTCACAGATATCTAATAATTTCTGAATGAGATTCTACCCCTGTGAAGTTGTATTATCTGTTCCCATTGTGGAGGATTTGTTCCCTTGTCCTATGAAGAACGTTGAAATAAATACCTTAAACCCAAGGAATTTTGATAAATTGTGAGCTATGATTATAACAACTAAGCAAATGTTATTAATTTTCAACAAGTATTGTATGTTTGTTGGCAGAGGGTTTACCCCCAGAGTGAATTTATTGGGTTGGAAAGTAATTTTCATTACATTTTTCAATATTTTTCCCAGTTGAGGATGAAAATTGTTTGATTACCCCATTTTCCATCAAATATATTTTTAGTTTCCACAAAAAGTAAATAATGTCCTGAAATTGTTGGAATAGCAAGTGCGTGTTAAGTTTCAAATTAACATTGAACCATACACCAAGTAATACATCAATGACATACAAGAATTATTTAATGGATTGATTTCTGTGGTTTTGTGGAAAAGCAAGTTCAATATAAAGCCTTGAAATGCCATTGTTTCACACAGTGAGTAATATATCAATGGCATTTTCCTGTTTTAGTCATGAGAGGGTCACCCTAGCTTGTGCACTTGTTTTGTTGATTTCTATGGTTTTGTGAAAAAGCAAGTTCAATATAAAGCCTTGAAATGCCATTGCTTCATACAGTGAGACATAAATCAATGGCATGTTGATGTTTTGGTGATGAGAGGGGTATCCACAACAAGTGCATTGTACCCCTGACTCCCTGGCTCCCTCCCATCCTAACCACAACTCCATTATTCTATGCCATCTACCTGTGATGCCAGTGGTTGCTTTAAACAAAAACATAAAAGATATGTATAATGCATGTGGAATAAGTATTATTTATTATCACACTGAATACAATATGAATAGCGAATGTTTATTGTGGAAAGTTGTACAAAAAGAGAACAACAGTGGCTGGGTTTGACCCCCACATGGACTTTAATGTATGGGACTAGCCTCGCTGGGGTAAATTTACAGACCAACTCGTACTGTGGTAGTACACATGTGGTTGATTGTTATTATCCTACTCTGAAACAGATTCACTGAAAAGATTTGAAAGAAATTATAGACCCTGAAATCGTTTAACCCATTTAAGACTTTGATTTTGATATATCATGCATACTCCATATCCCCTTATCCGTCCTAAAAGGGTAAAAATCGATGTTGACTAATTTTGTTTCCTTTTTTCTTTGTCTCCTTTCTCTTCCATTTTGCTGGTTGTTTTCCACATCTTGTGCACACTTGTGGCTGCTGATTGGATTATCATATTCAGGTAAGAAAATGAAACACATCCAAAAGTTCTATTCTATGAGAACAGAAATTCCTGCATAGTATTTTCAGGACCAGTCCTGAGTGGGTTAATAGGGTCTCTTGTGGCAGACATGTGGTTGTTATATATTCTCTGTCTCCAATAATAATCTTTTGAATAGAAATGTAGGAAAAATTAAGCCCTGTACTTTTCTGAATGTATACTAATAGTGGTTAAATATGGAAGCTCTAGATGGAATTAGTTATCCATTTAGGGGCATAGTACTTTGAAATTCTTGTAACATTGATTGATGATATAGTCCTTTTATTCTTGAGGGCTGCTTTTCAAGCTTTTGGGCATATTTAAAACTTTCAGAAGACTAAACAAATTGTGTTGCGTGATATATTTATTATGTTCAACTATGGCTCTGGTAGGTGTATAATTTTGGGGGCTGTATTGGGCATTTTTAGGGGCTCATTAAAGGGGACCACCAGGCAAAGAACAACACATTATTATATGTTTTGGTACCCTTTTGTGATATCAAATAGATACCCAACATTTTGCAAAGGGTTGTGTAATTCATAAAAAAGCAATTAATTTCCACCACTTACGGAACCACTACTATTTCCTGGTTCCATACGGGCCAACCATTTGCGAGTGCGCCAATGCTATTCACGCGTACGTTTGTAGACAATAGATTCCCAGGCGATTCGTTCGCATGAACGCATGCTTTAGAATGGTGATGCGTTTTCCAATTTTGTTTTTCTTTTTCTGGAAACATATTTTTGTGAAATTGTTGATGGAATGGAATACTTAAGATGTTACCTTTCTTTAATAAGAATATTATTTTTGGGTGGTGGTACCCTTTAAGGCATTTCAGGAGCTTAATTGCTTATAGCCCCATGTAATTCTCTTCACCAATCGTCATACACTTTACCATGCTTTTGATTTGTGACTTGTGAGACTCGCATAGTTTGTCATTTATTTAATTTGTCTGTAACAGACTAACAGTCAAAGCGTATTAGAACGAAATAAAAAAGAGACCCTTGTTTGTGCAGCTCAGCTAGCAAACAAGTGCTGCTTGGAGTCAGCTTGATTGAATTGATATTTCTCTGAAAAGCTCTTGTGGAAACAGCAGATGCTTTTGTGATGCAAATGAGGGTCTGATTAAAGATACTTGGTGGTAGCATTATTGGAGGACAAACTGCTGTTCATTTCGGAGATGAAATGTCAGTAATCATTTGTGTACGTAAGTCGTATGGCCTAGTCATATACATAGGTTGAATGAAAATTTATGAAAATATTCATGTTTTTGTATGAAATCATATTATTATAATTACTATGATTTACATGTAATTGTCTGCTTAACCGTGTATTCTCTTTAATTTCTTTGTGTTCATTTGTTATCATATCTTAGCCAAAACTAATCAGGTTGAAAATGATGACAGATCATTATTTTGCAAGCATAGACAATATAATTGATCTGTTTACCATTTGCCCATCAACTAATGTTGTTGGCACATGACGACAAAGCTACCAAGTACCTTTAATATGGGGTGGGGGGGGGGGGGGGGGGGGGAGTTATTATGTTTGCTCTCTTCAACCTCCATCAAAGAAGTGCAAATCTATATGTAAGCATGCTAAATGGTCCTACTGCAGGTCGGGGCTCTCTACTACTACTATGGGACAGAATTCTGTTGCAAATTTACATAATTATATTTCTGCACATCTGAAATTGCTCCATTATACATGTAACATAAAATGTGAGATACAGCCATAATACAGGGCATGATATTAGTTGTATTGCCTCACATTTGTCAACAGCATATTCTTGTACAGTCATTATGAATGAAACAGTACTGCTTATATAATGGACAAGAATGCTCATATTTGCCTGAAAGTTGGAGCTGTGCCCTAGCAATTTGCTTCCAGGTAATTTGTGAGATTGAATGGTGTGATGTAACTGGATTCCATCACTATCTGAGTGCTCTGTCTTTAGTGTCATGAGTATCTTGTGTTCTACGCTATCTTATGAATGCCTGTCAGTGGCTTTCACGTCCCAGAAGGGCAGGGGTGGCTGTGCATGCTTAATTAGATTCCCCCTTCCCCCTACTTCTTGCTCTTGGGATACCCTGGGATGCCAAGACAGGTGTGGAAACACTCCAATTTTATGTTGATGAATACTCTATTTTACCTAGGCTGGTATGGATCCAATGATGTAGAGTTCCAATCCCAAAGGCAGGAATGGCTGTCATACTACATTAGAATTAAGATTGTCCCTGTTAAATATTTTGTTCTTCTTCGGGGGAACACCCCATTTAATCAAGGTTGGTGAGGACTCAGTGTCAGATCTTTCCCCACTCCCTTCATAAAGGCAGGGGTGGCAATTACCTCCCCCCCCCCCCCCTCCTCCCCCCTCCTCCCCCAACTTGCTATTGCCCAAGGAATATCCCGGGATGCAGACTCTGGTATGAACACAGGTCATGTCAGTGATGTACCCACTGTCCCAGTGGCAGCGGGGTGGCTATGCATGCTAAATCAAATTCTCTCCCATCACCACCTGATCCAGTCTTTTGAACCCTGTGCCCATTTCATATCAATAATAGAGTTAAGCCATTCCAAATAGTTGGTGTCTGAAGACATTCAAGAAAAAGTCAAACCGTTCTTGGGAAAAGATGTGAGACTACAGTAGTCTAAGACCAGGTAAATCTCTTTTGTATAACTATTCGGGACATGTTGATAGAGATATATATAAGTGTTTATGGACTCATTGCAACACGTACTACGGAAATTGTTCAAATTAAGATCTTAATGTAAAAGGGTACCAGATTTGTTAGTCTGCTTGAGGATAGTGGTGGCGGTGATAAAGCTTGTGTGTGTATTACAAGGTGCTTGGTTGTGAGGGGGGGGGGGGGGGGTTGGTTAGAAGGGACTGTGATATAAGTATCCTCAACGGGATTGATCGTGACTGACAAGCGAGATGCTACTACACCGTCGGGGACTCTGGGGTAAATACAACAGAGTGGGTCTCGCAACACGCTCATTCCTAATGCATGCTCCTCTGCATATTACATGAGTTCAACATTGTTCCCTGTCCATCAAAAAGAGCTGCGGCTTTAACCCTTTCACTTGCAGTATGAAACCTCTCCAGGAGCAAAATACTTCATTCTCAATACTTGATCTTTTGTATGGCATAAATGTTGTATTATTATATCCCCATTAAAAGGAGATGCAACTTAAATCAACCTTTCCCTTGCAGGCATTGTGTTACAGCCCTTTCCAGTACAAAACAACACTCATTCTTAATTCATGCTCTTCTACATATATGATTACACAAGTTCGTCATTGTTGGCCTGCCCATTAATTGCTCCATTATAAAACTCTTCCAGTACTTAGCAAAACAATATTTGCAATGCCACTCTCCCTGGAATACATGGCATAGTGAATTCTATATTGTTTGCTGTCCATCAAATCGAAATGTGAAGAGATCCTTCGCCTCCACTTCACTTTGAAAGAGAAAATAACTGAATGTAAATGTATATGAAAATGCAATGAAATGCATTCTTCAGCGCATTTTTTATAACTTCAGCACTTGAACACTCTCCTGTATATTTCTGACATGTCCTTATTTTTTGAAGTGATGGCAGAAAAAATAGTGAAGCTCCCGATTTTATTTATCGTAGGTGATGAAATGTTCAGGTCACTGAATAATTTACATGACGAGAACATCTAATAGCCATTTTACCACTTCCACTCTTCAATCGGAGGTGGAAATAAAATGAATATCAAACTAAATGTTTAACAAATGTGTGTTTCGGCAGCTTTATTTGTACCTTCATACTTTTCATGCAAATCTCCTTGCATAATCTTTGTTAGTTGGGGTGTCATTTTGAATTAGTGTTGTCACTTTGCAATTCAATAGGCTCTTGTGTTAAAAGGACGGCCCAATTTTAATTCTTTAACCACAAACCATCTCCATGTATAATTACAAATATGACACACCGTATTTGTTTTTATACCAGTATATAATCTAGTTACTGGGAAAATTTGAGACGATTTGAGAGAGTAATCAAAAACCCGACAGCCCCTTTAAAGATTGTCTTGCTTCAAACTTTTAACTTGGCTAGTTTGTGCGCACTGCATAACACTGAGCCAATGTGTATTACGACTGTGTGCAAGGTGTTTGCAAGATGGCACTGATTTACCAATCCCAACCATGCACCTTTAAGCTGTTATTCTCGCTAGTTTTGCGTTTCCCCTGCGAGGGGTTGACCACCTCATCTCAGGGCTGTTTCTGGTGCGCATCTGGATTGTCGTCAAACTTCTCAATCATTCACAAGAGTTCCCAAAATATCCCTCTTACTTCATGAAATTTTAATAAACCAAATCTGCTGCCGCAACCTACTGAAGCAAACGCAAAAAAACAATAAACAAATCGTGAACAGTACATAATTTTTTACATTGGGGAGACATATGAAAATGACATATTTATTATATTGTTTGCACAAATCAAATCAAATTTTCCATAAAAGGCACCAGTGGCGATATCTATTATTCACATTTAACTGCAGAACAGTATATATGTATGTAAACCGATTCTCAAAGGATGCCCGAACATGTACGCATGCCAATCCAAAGAGTTTTAGAGTTAGAGAGTTAGATCATGGGCAGTTTCATGCATTCTGCTCAGTGAGTGGAGCAAATGCAACTTGACATGTTTGTAGATTCAGTGGTCACTTTCAGGATTAAGACAAGACCCCAATCCCCTGTAATACAGACCTTTGTGGCAGTCTCTCACCCCACCAACCTGTGATCAAGGGGCAAGGAATTAATGAAAGGACCTGTGCTTCTATTCTATTCAACATCACTTTCATCTGCCCCAATCAAAGAGAGTGTTGAGCAATGAGAGGGGGGTCCTACATATTAAATGAAGAGGGTTCACACAATACAAGGGGATCCTACATATTACATGAATGGAGATCCTACACAATTAAATGGGGGTCCTCCTACACAATAAAAGGGGGCTCACAATAGGGAACAAAAGACACTTTCTGGCTAGATAAGTGAAAGGAAGAGCTGGTGTTCAAGCACTGTCCACAAAGGCTCCCATTCAATGTCTTCTTCTTATTGGGGGATGGGCTCTTTTTCTTAATTTCAAGAACTCCCCTTTCTCTCATCTTTACTCCATTTCTCTCATCTTCTCTTCATTTCTCTAATCTTGACTCCATTTCTCTCATCTTCTCTCCTTTTCTCTTGATCTTCCCTCCATTTTGCAGAGTTTGAATGAAAGGACAAGGATTAGCCTAGTGGCTCATTGTACTCCCATTTCAATCTGCCTCTTTTCCATGTAGACACACATTTGGAAAACAGAAGCTTACTTCAGCCAAGGAGACAGAGCTTTCAAGAGCTGGAAAAACCCTTGCAGATTAATTGCCATTTCTAAAGAAATGCAGATCCTGACTAAAGAGACTCAGATTCTGACTAAGAGCTCTTTTGAATGTTTGTGATTCACGTGATGTTTTTGCATGATTAAGTTAAAAATCGCTCGTCCTTTGCTGCATTTATTATTTAGAAACCAGCGGCTGACTTGGAAACTCTCTCATGTGTGCAATGTGGCAGCGAATCACTTCTGTAAGTAATTCATGAGTTCCGCTTGATATTGACCTAGACTGACCGAGGAATATCCATAAGAATATGGCCTGACCTTCATTTGCATTTGAAGAGTCTTGCCAACACACTCTTGTCTCTACTCTGAAGGTTACAGACGGTGGCAGGACATGGTCACTTGGTATCACACCAAAATAATAATTAGAGACTTACAGTTGGCATCGGTTGAGAGCAAGTGGACAATGGCCGGAGAGGGTCAGCTCCGGTCACTCCTGGTCATTGGGCTGTGGTGGTCCTTAGATGTCCGGCCTGTGAGCCACGATGGTGCGAACCCATCGATTGAAAGGGTGTATCGGAGTGGGGAAGAATGAGATTAAACGATAACACTGACCACATACTATTGATTTCAATCCCACATCAGACTCTTGCTTTTTATGTGCTTCCTTTTCACTTTTCTGTTCATTGTTTTCTTCAAAATTCAGATCCCCCTTTCTTTCTCTCCAACCCTCTCCACTTGTGATGAAACGTGATATGGAACAATTGTCACTTGTTTGAAGAAGCGAGGATGTGCTGTACAATGTATCAATTTCTCAATCAGCAATTGAGCAGCATTCTCTTGCCCACTTGATGAACATACCTTGACTCTTGATGGCAATCAACACTCTCATTTACATGTAGTACATTATAAACATTCATGTGACAGTTGTACATTTAGCCATGATACTCCTTATGTGGTGGTGTTTATGAAGAACTATGTCAGATATTTAATTGCAAAAAAAAAAAAACGATCATCATTTATTTAATTTTTTCGGAGATGAATATTTTTACATGTATTGTATAACCATGTTTTGATAGTTGTTTATGTTATGAAATATAATATCTGCGTAGCCATGTTTATATTATGTTGGAAATTGGTATGGAAGGAGCATTGTACATGCATGCTTGTATACACAAGGAAATTGCACAATCTGGTCTGGAGTCATTGGTCAGACATTATCCATGCTGACCACTTGACCCAATAAAGGTGTAATGTCAGTCTGTCAACAGCCTCATTAAGCCTGATAGCTATCTTCAACTAGGGGCTTTATATTAAGAGCATTCCCAAGTATCCGAGTGCCCCTTACAACTATGACATACAGTCTAATGACCATACGTACATTACATGTATGTCAATTCAAACAGACATACCAAACTACTATACATTGTACATGTTAAAACAATAATTAATAGTGCAAACCTAACATAAGTTCACTTTTAGTGGACAATCCCTTTGTCTTTGCCATAAAGCAACTTTTTTTGTATAAAAAATTATCAACTCCATGATTTTTTGGCACTTGTTTTCTTGCTCATGGAGATTTGTATTGTTTTCTAAGTATTATTATTGTTTTTTAAGCAAGGATGGTGGTATTACTTTTATTTCCATTGTCTACCCATGTATTGGTTTGTTTAATTATCACTTTGTTTATTTTGAGACAGCATAAATATAAAGGCAAACTCACATGGGTCGATAGTCCAAGTTGATTGATTAGAATGAATGAAGCTTGGCACAACTTACTTATGTGTCACCTGAGGTTAGGTGGTAGCTTGGACTTTACCCATTTGGTCTACGTCTCATAGTCATCTTTATGATGGGTGAAACTTCCATTCCCCAATACTAAAACTTGATCACAATGGCCCAACCCCAACCCTAAACATAATCCTAACCCAGTGCGTGCTATTAGCACAAGCCTGCTGGCCTGGGGCCACGAACTTCGGTCCACCAAAATCAATTCATTCTAAATTCCATCGTCCAAAATGCTCAAAAAATATTAATATAACAGAATTTGTAATGTTTTTCTTTGTTTGGGCTACCAGACTCGGGTTATTGGACCACAAGAATGTGAAATGTTGGGTTTTTTATTGGAATATTTGCCCAACTGAGCAACCCATGACCCTAATCCTAATCCATAATCCCAATCCTAATCCGAAACCTCTAAATACTGTTTTTGCTGGTAGACCAAATGGGTGAAGACCAAGCAGCCAGTACTGGGTGAGGTAACCTGGTAACCTTAGTTCAACTATTCATTATATAGACACAGGGAGTCAATGGACAGGTTATATCCATACTGGTAAAATTAATTGTATATATTAGTTGAATTAATAGGATTGTTTATATATATTTGATTTTGGCAGAGGCCATTCCATGGCTAATATGTCCAATATAAATTCATTTCCGTTTCGTCCTTCTGTGTGATTACTGATTGTCAGTTCCATTATCAATGGATATGAGGGCACTTCTGAATAGAAAATATTAATTGGCACCTGTGTGCGAGGCAAAATATATTGCATTTCACAGTTGCCATTATATAATTGGCTTATGAATGCATATCATATTCATATCAGAAATAGTTTATGCACACACAGGTACATATGCACCTGTATTTAGTGAGAATTAACTTTAGGCTGTAACAGGTCAAATAAATGAAATTTCACAGTAGATGTTATAAATTCTAAATAAGATAATCATGTCCTTGGATTGGTTTTGAATAGTAGCTGGCCAAAAGGGAAGTACATAAATAGGCTACTTCATTGAAAAGATAATGACCCTGTCTCTGTTGCACGCCCAATAAAATATAAATAATGAGAGAAGGTTAGCAAAATGGTCATTCATAAACAAAAATTGTTCTATTGGTCTAGACATTTTCTTCAAACAATCATCTTTATTTGTTTTGATGTCTGGTATGAACTTCTATTGTTAGACTCTAGTGGAAAAATGGATATCAGTAGCCACCCTTATTATCATTATCATCATTGTATTATTTTTAACGGCATGTTCATGACCTGGAGAATCTGAAATGTGTGAACACTGAAAATCTATGGATACCATTATGACAGTACTAGTCTTTGAAAAAGTGTTTGATTTTTGTTTTATGTTTGCTCGTGTGAAATGCTCCATATCTATTTTTTTATAAATACAGAAATCAAGCAACATGATATACAAAATGCTGCATTGAAATTCATAAATTATTCATAGGTGTGGCACTCATATTTTCTTTGTTTGGGTAATCTTGAAAGTGGCAACAAAGTAAGGCCGTGCCTTTGCCGTGCCTTTGGCGTCACATGCACATGGTATCTTGTTACATAGCGATATCTTCCCTGGTCTAGGATAAGCCAACTTTTGATGGCGGGTAGAATATTCCCCCCTCATCTAGTGGACCACAGGATCCTTTGTCACCGGAATTCTTTAATAAAATGGAATTTTTTTTGACCAAGGATGAGGAAGAGATATTAATTTTTATTTTTACCACCGCAAGATGAAATGAGTTTACTTCTTATTTCAAAATGGACAATCTTTTGATTCTCAATCCACCTACCACATAGACATGCACACTAACTGGATTGGGCTCTATAATACACTAATATTTTCTGCTTATTGCCCATGCAACATATTAGAACATGATAAAAGTCACAATTTTTTGTGACTCAAAACAAACTTGCTGGCACCAACACTGTCTACTTGTCATCGATCTAAACTGCAAATTGGATGAGGCTTGCCTGACATAGAAGAATGCAATTTTTCTTTTATTCTGTCATTGTCACTTTGTAAATCTAGTTGCCCAATCTGGCCACCAAGATATGAATTTTATAAATTGTTGCTGGTCCACAGTAAACATTTTGCTGGCCCAGCCTCCCAGCACCAGTGGACCAGTGGACCAATGGCCCAGTTTTAATGTTGAGCCCTGCCCTGTTTTTTTACAACTTAGTTTGAGTTTGATTCTCATTTCTGGGACTATATTCCCATGTAACTCTCACCAGTGTTATACGCATGTCAGTAACCTGGACAATTTTGTGCCAGAAAAATATAATATTCACATCAAAACCGTGTCTAACATTACAAATAATTGCATGAGATAAGTATCTACAACCCTTGACAGTCTATGAATGGTGGATTATGGTAGTCAAATGAGATGGGTAAAGAATGAATTATATGATTTTTGTTTACTACAGGTGTTATTCTTGAATGGGATAAGCCTCTAAGCACCAAATCATAAAGCTTTAAAGGAACTGTTGAGTTACATAGAGCTAGAATTTAACCCTTTACCCCCTGGTGGCCACTTGACGCTTGGGATAGCAAAATTAATGTTCATCAAATTTTAGTGGCCAAGAACCAGAATTGAGTGCCCCCCCCCCCCCCCAAAAAAAAGTATTTGGTTGTCCAATGGGCATGTAAACTTTGATATTCATTACATTTTTGTGGCCCGAAGGTTACGTTTGGGCCCTGGACCAGCAGGCGAATCCCAATGGCTTATGTGGATTACAATATTTTGGAGGGAACTGGTTAACGGGGATATAAAAAAGCCAGGTGTATTTGGAAGTTTTATGGATCGGAAAGCTTCTTTCAGCCATGAAAGCGGCATCATTTTGATCTGCTTGATGGATTAGCTCCATCCATCTTACAAATTAGAAGTTCACAGTGTGCTGGGGGGCTAGCTTGACATTTAGCAGCTTTATGATGTGCCACACAATTGATGGATAGAATCCTCCCCCATATTGTATATATCTCAAGAACAGTTTACGACTGTTATGATTTGCACCCTGAAAGGTAGGAAATCTAACCTCCCATGGATCATGTACCCTTAGAATGTTTATGATCATTTGGAACTTATGATGCACAACATAACGATACAATCAATGTACAAATAAAACAGAAAATAACATCAGAATAAATATAAATATATATATCTAAGAATATTTGTCAAATTATATGGTTTGGAATACAAAACTCCTCCTGGTGGTATTTGTTTAGACCCCCAGAATGTTTAATGATTCATTAAAGCTCCGAGCAAAGCATTCGTTTGGTGTTTTCTTTTGTAGTTCTTGTGGGTTGAGAGGCACAATAATGTTCATTTCACCGTAGCATTTTATGTTTTTATGCTCTTCTTATACTTTTTTCTTTTTGGTGAAAATTTGTTAGCTGTCATTCAGTTGCCATATGTGTATGTCACTCCAAGTAGAGGTGGCATAGGTGGCAGAGATTTAGTGGAACTTCCATTTTGGTTTAGTTCTTGGCATCGAGCAATCTCTCTTTGCTATGAAAACTTTGCGAAAAATGAACATAAATGAATTATTTCAAGTCAAACCAAATCATGTTCGGAGCTGAACCAATCTTCAGTCAGAAATGATCCTGTGAAGGGGAAGTTATGAGTAAAGCACTAGGAATACTGATTTTTAGGAAGAGTGGAGGTTCTTTAGAAGGACCGACTCATCCCTCAACGTTTCCATCAGTATGTTCTGATCCCATCAAAACATGCTTTTCAAACATAGATTAAATTGTATGAAATTGTTCCGATAGGACGTTTATCTGGACGAAAAATCTCATTCTTCACATTCCAACTCTGGTATCAAAAAGTCATTTACGGTACCTTCAACTATTTCTGTTTCTCTTTTACTTGCTCGCCTTTCTTTTACTTGCTCCCCTTCTTTATGCTCTTTTACTGTTCATATTTTGTTTTGTCTTTATATCACTTCTCTCTCTCTCTCTCATCCTTTCTTCATCTCTCTCTCCGTCTCTACTGATTGCTTCATGTGGGGTTGGAGAGGGTAAGAGTCGGATCACGTTCTCCAAACTCAATCATGCAATATTTGGGGTCTATGTCAACATTTATCCACGTCCCCTGCCACTTAGCAGACTATACTGCCCGCTAGCAATGTTTTGATGCGATGGGGTACAGATTGTCAGGGGTGGTTGGGTTTTCTACAGTTCATAGACTAGCTGTAAACCTGTTTCCTAGTAAATTTTAAAATTCCCAAATTTCCATAAAATTTATCCCGGGCTGTCCCAAGTTCCAGTTGGCAATGGGTTTTTACTAATGTGCACCATTTGATATTATGATATATTGAGGAGTTTGATACAGATTTACATTTCTAGTCTCCTAATATCCCCCCCCAGAAACCTGAAACATCTTCCAGTCAGCTTTTGTTTTGATGCGATTGGGGGCACTCATATAATTACCTCACTATTAAACCCCGGATTCCCCCATATATTCCATTTAGAACAGCTTTTGTTTTGATGTTATGGGGACAAATAAAGGTTTTGACACTTTACAAAATGTAGGTTCCTCTAACAGACGAGAATACAAATATCAATATCATGTTGAATTCTACGCATCAGAAATGCCATAATGTTTATAATAGAGATATTCCAGTGTCCTTATATCCCCAGATCCATATTCCTGTAAGTATTTTGTTTTGATGTGTAGCGGAGACGGGCAGGAGACAGCAGTGCTGCAGTTTTGGCGCTAGATTTGTCTTGAGTAGACAATCATATACAGGGAGGAACTGTCAAGTTTGGATTCTAAGCGATGTGGAAATGATGCATCTAGAGATAACAACATACATGTACATGTAGTCTCCTGATATCACGTTCCCTTACTTAACCCATTCAAGACTGGTCCCAAAATACTCTGCCTGGGGTCTATGGAGAATGCATGTTTTTATTTTTAAAAAGGACTAGTTTTGATGGGTTAAGATCTAGGATGATCATAGGAATACTTGTTTGCAACATATTACTTTTTCTTTTTGTTGTTGTCCCGTTGCACGATACATTCATATGTTGCAAAAATACAACATTTAGATACACAAATTGAACATTTATATACAAAAATTGAACATTTTAATAATACACATGTCATTAAGTTTAATTTTGTGCTTTATGTTTATAATCTAAAGACAAATTCTTTTTAATTATGAATTTATGCAGACCTCATTTACTTGTTGATGACTGAGCATGATCGAGATACGTGTATGTATTAGAACTCATTGGTGATTACTACGGTACAATATGCAGATCTGATTAAGAAACCGATAGACCTTGTGTACTCTCATCATACCCAACAACTTGGCGCAACGCTGCATTTATAATTTGATTCTGTGAATGGTGGACCGGGTCCATTAGTAAGGATTACCATAATAAAAGGCCTGCATTTTGACCAGCTATGTACATTTACTCAATCTCAGATGCGTCCGCCGAGTAGTAATAGTAGTAGTAGTAGTACTGCCCGCTAGCTCATGCTATCTTACTTCACTTAGAAACTGTCTTTACTCTGATACTAGTATGTATTCCTCGCTAGACGTTAGGGAACAAATTCAAACTTCATCTGTAGATTTGCTTACTGGTGAGGTTTAACCCCTAAATGAACGAACACTAGAAGCACCACTGACTGTGTGTGTAGTGTTCAAGTCTACCTGGTAATCACTGGGTTAAGCCCATATTGTGATGTTTGGGAAGTGACCCCAAGTCGGTATATTTGCCGTGCAAATATGGGGAGAAAACAGTGCTGATACAGATATTTGATGGTTCGTCAAGTCGCTGGAATAATGCATGTATGCGCTGTGGAGTATTTGCCATTCACTATGATCAGTTTTAGTCGTACAGTATAGCAGGCCTAAGAAAATGAAGCAGAACCTTCTACCATCATTCACAGGCTAAAGATTTGTTTATTTTATTTTAAATGATATCTTCTTGGTCCTGTTGCTTTAAAAATATTTATAAATAATAATATTGTATTTTGCATTTATATTTATTCAATTCTAACTATTGACATGATTCATTCCGTGGACTTGCATTTGTATAAATGACAGTGTGTACTAACTGTAATTAGATACATGTATGTAATTACATAATTTATTTATTTTGTTAATGTGCCTCATCAACTTATTTAGTAAAATGTGGTAAATAATTAAAATAAACACACATTGCGCACATTGTTGGCCCTTCTGCAGTTATGATTGTATTCTGTGATTGCAGTGTCCAGATTTCTGTTGATTTAGGCATGTTTTTTTCCTTCTCAATTTTAGAATTTACAGTATGTAGTAACTCGCATACAATTTTCCCTATTTCCACAAGGCATTCCAGGGCCACACCTGTAGCCAATGCTTTTTGTTGGAAAAGTATCATGTATGCCAAGTGCTATAGAAATCTTGTCATTGGACTGTCCAGATAAATGTACTTGCTTTGTTGTGTATTGCATGAGGATCGGGTGGGTTCCCCCATATCCTCGCTCTGCCTGGTTATTTGGCCTAAATTCAATGTGCACGTAATTGCGAGCTGAAGCTAATTGAATGCAGTTTATTTTTATTTTTTGGTGGTCCACTAGAAAATTCATTTGCCAAGAAAGGTCATTGCCAAATGCCGAATGTGACTCAAGCTATTGTTTGATTGGATTGTGGCATTGCAAAATGTATGAGGGATTTATTTCTCATTTCGTTTTCCATAAATGCAGTAGTATGCCAAAGTAATGTACAGATATTACAATTGGGATATATGCTCTTTGTGTCTTGTGAAGCATTATTGCCATACTGGGGGTATGCTTTTTCTGGGTAGTTACAATGTATGCAGGAGCGTTTTTTTCAATAAATCTGCATGTAGCTCATGTATCCTTCTGCTCAACTAATGATTTCACAAATAGGTCATGAATGTTTGAATCGCAATGATTTTTGTACCAATTTACATACTTTAGGGTAGGGGGAAATCTGATCAAGTTTAAATCTGTAAAAATTGAAAACTGACCCCATGAAATTAATCCTTAATTTCTTTACAAACATGAAATACAATTTGGTAATTGCCTTTGGAAAAAAAAAATGTACACGAATGTGCATTTATCATGATACCCAGGCTGTATTTTTAACTTTTTCCCTACTAGTACTACATTTTACAATTGATATAGTACACCTGGTTCCTGTAGGCATTTGTGCGAAGACACTTAATCCATTCATTATGGGTGCCTGGGGTACCGTGTACAAACCTTATGATAGGCACACTATCTAGGAGGGAGCGGGTAATATGTGGGTTAAAACCAAGTTGTGATGAATCGTGCACTAAAAGCAAGATGAAAGGGAGTAGTTAGCTGGGAGGTTCAAGGCAAGGGTGATCACACGTCGGTTCCATCCCGGTGGATCCAGTTGCCTATTGTCACCCAGAACCCCACACTCGCCACCTTCCTAACCACCAGAATGGCCCTCCGTAAACACCCGGTTTGTTTTGCGGCGGTGGGGCCAGGCCAGCGCATAAACACTTGTCACAGAACTTGAGGGGTGGGTGGCGCGTTGAATAACGGTTACCCACTGCCGAATTTGGCATGATAATAAGTGTGCTGCTCGGGGAATTGAATGAATGTTTGCTGGCCATGCTTGATTTGGTTTCTTCCTTCCTATTCCTATTGATTCTTCTTTTCTTATGTTTTCCATTTGGCCTCCTCTGAATTTTGCCCTGGTAATTGTGTGAAGATTTTGAATGTTTGAACAGTGCAAAAGTGTTGTATATATCACCCTTGCTGTAATTCAAGCCTCAGCGATCAAGGAGTAATGCAGTGATTTAAAGGGTTTTCTATGAATTTAAATTAGTAAATTCGTTTGCTCTTTTCTCTGCATCCTTCCGAAGCAAATGTCACGTTCATGATTTTGGGACAATAGATTTGTGGGAGAAATTGAAAAAGTTGACCTGTTGATTTCAATAGGATGATAATTAAAGTCAGTGGCATTCTATGATGAAATTATGAAATATTATTTGACAGAATGAGATCAAAGTTGTTGACAAACATTGAACAAGCCTTGAAATCAGGCTGCTCAAGCACTTTGTGTGATATAATCTGTAAGTAGTATGTGAGAATTATATTGTAGAAGACTTGAAACCAACCATTTGTGGTTCATATTAGCCGTTAGTGTGAACAAAAGTAGTTAGACAAATAGTGTAGAAAGCTAGAAAGAAGGCTGTTTTTGTGTAGGTGGCCGTTACTTGTTAGATGACTCTTTGGCTTGATAGAGCATGATAGAACCGTGATAAACCAACGAAGCAACCATTAACAGAGGGAAACGACCGCATGCTGTAGACTCGTATAGATATAAATATCGCTTGTGATGTTTTTATTCATAAAGTATGTGTGAAAACACAAAGCAGGAGGCTTGAAATTAGACTACTTTTTACGTAGGTGGTCGCAGATGGGTCCTTAGCTTGATAGACCATGATTGAACCATGATTGAACCATGATTGAACCAATGAAGCAACCATTAGTAAGAGCCAGATGATGCACAGATAGAAATATGGGATGTGAAGTTGTTTACATTAGATTGTAATGTCCAAAGAAGTGAAGATGAAATAAATACATGAAAAGAGACATATTTGTACACATGTCTTTCTACATGTATACAGAGATATTAGGAATGAAAATTATGCCTGACGTAATGTAAGTATATGGAGGGAACTAATTACAATAATAAATACATTTGCATAATTGGACAATTGGATATTAAAATGGATGTTAAAAACAATGTTCTGGCAAAATATAGGTTATGTTCTAGTGTCTAGATTATTACAGTGTTATTATTTGTGCTGCAGAAAAATGTTTTACACATTATAATTCTAGCATGATAATTTCAGGCCCTGCAGAACACACTAATACTTCAACTTTGGTTTGACCGGGCCTGCATGGGCTGCAGTGAGGCAATCAACTTTCAAGATGGCCAAGCAATGCCAATATTTGGACTTGAGAATGGCTGGGGTATTGAGTAAACGAATTGCAAACAATATCCTGACTGAACTGCATGATGGCTCTCCTACTCTTTTCACATCGGTTGTACTCAATTTGAACCATTTCAGGGTCGAAACCAGGATCCTTGTTTCAAATCCTTTTACAGTGCTCTTACTCTTAGAATTCTGGTCAATATCTGGAAAAGATTTGGCATTTAGTCTGTTTTACATGATGTTAAAAAACCCTGAAAAAGGAAATGTAGACTTCTTTATGTTGATCTTGGGATTGTTAGATTGATATAGTTCTGTGTTCACGGCAGACTTTCCAGACCTGTTTAAAATTGGTCTTACTCTAGATGTGAAAGGGTTGTGTCTTTCTTCATCTGCAGTGCTCCCTGTACCATGGCTTATGAATGATCAAACCTGCCCCATCTCATCCCTGTTTTAGGCTGGGTCTGAATAGATCCACTTGAGTATTTTTCATCTAACATTTTCTGGACCGCTTTAAAAATTTCTGAAGTTTTTGATGTGAAAATGGTGAAATTCAGTTGTTCATCTGCACAGTGCACTGGTGGTCCCTGGACCGTGGCTATCAGATTTGCCTCATTACATTCACTGCAAACAAGGGCTGTGTGGCCTTCAACACTGAGCTAGTGAGCTATCATCAGATGGAATGGTTCACATTGAATACTTATCCCTGTATTTCTGCAAACAAAGGATGTTTGGCCTTCCATACCCAGCTAGTGAGCTATCATAGGATGGAATTGGAAGGGTTCACATTTAATGTTCATCCTTGTATTTCAAACTAGCTCTGTTTACTTTAAATTATCAATAATTTTCTGTTTGAATTGTAATTAGCCAAAGCAGTGTTCGTCACTTGCAGTGCAGCCTTTACTTAGTATTAATCTACCTTCAGATTGAAGGGTTCACACGCATTTCAAACTAGTTCTGTTCACATGTTTACCTGATTCATTTCAGTAATAAGTTGTCCGTGTTCTATCACATATTCAGAACAATGAAAGGATGATGTATCTTGACTTGAGTCAACAATTCACCTCGGTGGCCAAAAGTAGCTGTGTTCAATATTGACTGTTGTACATAATTTGTAGATCAGGGATATCACTGATTCCATTTCAATCAGGAAAACTTGTGCAAATGGCACAAAATAAGCATTGGCCCCCATAGGCCACATTGCCTCTAAAATTCAGTTATAATTTCTAATTGTTGTGTTCAAGAAATGTTTTTCCCTTTCTTCCGCTAAAAAAAGGAATGAAATATTTATTCAATCATATTTTTACCCTCAATAACTTCTTGAATTAAAAGCTCAAATGAAATATAGTAATCTGTTTTGCTGAAACCTTACTAATATCAACATGTATGGCTGTACTGTAAAGCACATCAGTGTATGGAGCAGCATTTCTTTGTTTTTGCAGGATGTCCAGACCCTGCCAGACTGACATGTCTATTAGCTAATTGAGACATGGGAGGCTTACTGCTTCCACAAACACACTTTGTGTGGCCTTCACCTCACGCTACCCCCAATCCGCAACTATGAAAAGAAAAATGAAATCTCTCTGCCCATCAGGGGAAAAACAATCTACCTCCAGCCCATCAGAAAGAAAAAAAAATCTCATCCAGCCCTTCAGGAAAAAATTCTACCTCCAGCCCATTGATGATATAGAATTTTTCATTCCTTTATTCCTAAACAAAAGTCGCTTTCCCTGGGCAGTGAAAAATTGTCCTTTGAACAAAAACCTAAACAAAACCTGATCCCCCGACCTTCCGCCTAACCCACTGTCCCTCTGCATCTGAGTAATGACAGGCCTGGAGATGCTAGATGCATTATTTAACCCTCTTTGTCTCTAGCCATGGACAGGCCAGTGCTGAGTTACTGCAGACAAACTAACTTTATAACAACATCTTTGTGAAATATTTAAATAAATTATGATGTCACAATTTCTTAGTATTACACTTTTCAGATTTAGGCTAAGTTAATAACTTGAGCCAAAATTGAGTAAATTGTTTACCTATATAATATGACTTGAGTAATGAATTTAACACCAGGACTAGCACTCGGAGGATTAACCAAACCACAGCCCCACCACCCTCATCAAGTCCCCCATCCACCATCAAACCCTCCTCCATTATGTACGCTCCACCGGTGCGAACTTGGCTTAGATTTCCTATGGTTGTGTGAAATCACAGTAGGGCATAAACCCTCCAGTCTGCACATCTATTGCTCACATTGACAGAGTATATCCACACCTCAAAACAGATACCTTAGGCCGCTGCGGTTCCTAATCGAATTTGAGAGGATTTTAGGTAATTTATATTGCCTCCAAATGATGCGCCACTGTGTCACAGCATGCCATAGGGAGAATCCATACCTTTATTCCCAAAACGTTGCTGAAATTTGAGCGGAAATTTGAGTGAAAATGAGAAAAAATTAAATGTTGATGAAATTCCAGAGAAATGGGTGTTACTCATCAGAGATTGAATCAAATGGTTAGACCCTGCCTCTTCTTTTGTTTATATGCTGTCACGCCTCACCAGGATTTCCATTCTGTTTTCAATTTCTTCTATAAACAGAAATTAAAGAAGACTATTTGTATCTCTTGGGAGAATATCATATACCCTGATTATGTTGCACTGGTTATTATATTTAGAAATCAACGACGCAAGAAAATGAGAACTTTGTCGAGAAGAGTTCCATTCACAAAATGTCATTATTTGAACAAAATAATAGCCTATAACATTGGCATTAGGACAGTAAAACAAATAACATGAAACATATTTTTTATAACCGACCCGAAACATATTTTTTATAACCGACCCAAACCTATTAATGAAATGCACCTGACAACTGTCAAAACATGTGATAATACAACATAATGTTATAAATAGTTTTGTAATAAAACCATGATTAATTCCTCAGGAATTCGGATAAGGAACTTGATTGAGTTGCTGTATTCTTGCAAAGATTTATGGTTTATTTGCTCTTTGAAAGATATCATTTTCTATTTGAAAGACTGCAGAATTTATGTGTCTGTGGGACTGACAACCAAACACATAACAATTCTCAGGAAGTTGGACTGTAAGTAAACACAGAATTTCGCCTATTGAAAAGATAAAAGGTAATCGGCTGTTATTTGTGCTTTTGCTTTGTAAAAGGCAGCAGAATTATGTTTTTGTGGGACTAAAGAAAAGAGAAAGCAATCCGTATTGAGAAGGCACCAGAAAGACTAGAAACCCTTGACAGTGATGTTAGTTGTGATGAAGGACAGACTAGGGTAGGGTCCTCTCCAAAATTTCCAGAATGACAATAAAGAGACCCAATTCTTCTTCTATTTGACACTTTAAAACAAGTTTGATTCTGTGATAAAATAACGTAAACACCAACTGATATGTTTGAGTGTTTTTTGTGGGTAAATTGTGAAAGTTTTTGTTGTGTGCATGTCCCTAAAGCTCCCCAAATGGCAATAAAGACTGCATATTTCTTCTTAAATTTGACATTTTAAAGAGGCCCATATCTTGATATAAAGCAAACTCATTTCTTTTTCAATCTGATGTTTAAAACAAAGTTTTTTGTTATGATTAAACAAAGTAAACAATTCAGACTGATAATTTGCTGGTTGAAAGAAATAACGTATCTTGCTCATAGTTATAATGTAATATAATTTTGATGCAGTCATTGAATGTAAACCAGTTGTTCATAATGGTATCACAAGAAATCAAAAGTTAATGAATAAGATTATGTCTGTTAATATTTCTGTTTCCATTCAACCCATTCACAATTTGATTTTGGTAAAAACATACATTCTGTATCTAGACCCCACCCCAAGTATTTTATATAGGTCAACATGATATACTAATTTTGTATCTTTTCTTTTTCTTTTTCTTTGTTTCTTCTCTCCATGCTGTATTGCTGGTTGTTTTCCACATCTTCCGCACAATTGTGGCTGCTGCTTGGGTTATCATAATCAGGTAAGAGAATAAAAGAAGTAAAAACTGTGAATCGGGTCTATTTTTAAGCAAACATGCATTCCCACTTAGTACAGAACTTTGATTTTGGCATGGTGTATGAGCATAATCAGTTAATCTGCTTCAGGGAAAATAAATGTAGTTGTTTTGGAACAGGGATTAAGGCGGATTGTGAAATAAACTGACAATAATGTGGGATGTGTGCTTCATTTGTGCAAGGTCATTCTTCTCTGGTCATTGATGCAGCTAATCAGAATTAAGTCATCAAAACCACTTCCTCTGCCCAACATTTGTATCAATGGAAAATTATTTGCCAAAAATCAAATTGCTCACTGCTAGTATAAAAAAGATGAAGAAAAAAAAAAACGATTCCTCTGGTCAGAATTTGTATCAATGCAAAATGATTTGTCTGTTGAATGCCAAATCAAAATCTAATCATTGCTACCAAAAAGAATGTAGAAAAAATACTGCTGTAAACTGCTTATCTACTAAAAAATCAACTAAAAGAAAAGAAAAAAGAAAAGAAAAGAAAAGGTAATCAATACTTTAGATTATTAGATCTACAGTGAAGAAAAAAAAAATCAAAATGTGATTTGATCAAGCAGTGCCCTGAGATCATTTGTTATGTATTTGTTCAGGAACCTGTTAATTCTTATGAGCAATAATAATAATGATGTATATATATATATCAATTTGTGTTATTTGTGTTATAGATTGTTATAGATTGGAGGATCATCCCTATTCCCATTCGAAAAAAAAAACACTTTCCACAAAAATGAAAACAAATTGTTCTTGTTTGAACCTGGTCTGACACCATCTTTTAAAGGCCCAGAATAAGTGTGAATAATCTAATAATTCATTCAGAAAGAGTTGATGTTTTGATGTTGACATTGACACTATACACTTATTTATTTTTGCACGTATGCTGAGAAACCAATTTGTTCTTCTTCTTCAACTGTATCGGTTAATATTCAGTAAACCGGAACTGAGGCAAAGTATTGTT